>PVIW01000435.1:0-151609 GCA_004026585.1 Noctilio leporinus | reverse complement strand
TAGTGAGTTGTCTGTTCAAGACCTACCATCTTATTCAATAATTTTAAACTATCAAATGTCACTTCTATGTGCAATAATTAACAGGATATTTTATTAGTTGCATAAGATTATTCCCAAACAGAAGAAAAGAAAATTCCGGGTTTAAAGAACTGAAGTCTTTTTCAGGAATAGGCTATGGCTAAAATACAATAACAAGACGTAACCCTAAAAACCCAACTCAGATTAAACTGGGTTACTTCAGTGGCACATAATTGGGATAAAGGTGGTAAGGTTAAGAAATGGTGCAAAATATGAAAGATTAATAGACAGGAAATTAATTTAGAGAAAATGGGGCCTCAGAACAAATGGCTCCTATTATAGAAATACAAGCCACTGGTCACGAGGTGGACTAGATTAAGCGTGGAAAACAACGGAAACCAATCAACACTTGGAAAAATGATTCCAAGTAGGCTTGCTCAAGACTGGGTCCACTTCTGTATGAAATGGAATGGAGTCAATTAATTAGATGAAAAGAGCTGAGCCATTTTATCAGTCCCCTTTTATTTCTAACCTTAGATTAGTTAGGAAACCCCTACCACACTTACACAATGGTTTCTACAGCACAGCATGATGTATGTAAGATTTCCCTTATTACAAGTCATTAGGAACCCTTAGTCATAAAACCTAGCTTTTCCTATTGAAGAGAAAGGGGAGGGAAATATCTCATGTCCTCTCCCAATGGGTAGATCAAATTAGAGGTATTCTCAATCTGGGCAAATTCATCTTCTGTTAGCCTGGAATTTCCTCTAGAGCAGTTCTCAATTTTCTCTCTCCTCCTTACCCTCCCACCCCGGAGACACGTGGCTACGTCTGTAAGCGTTTTTGGTTTTCACAACTGGCCCACAGCTTCCTCGGTGTGTAAAATAAAGAAAGGTAATAAGAGCACCTAGCCCTGGCTGGTAGCACAGTGGATAAGGCACCGGCCTATGAACCCAAGGGTCGCGGGTTCGATTCCCCAGCCAGGGCACATGGCCAGGTTGCAGGCCAGGTCTCCAGTCAGGTCTGTGGCTGGAGGCAGGTGAAGGGCAACCATACATGGATGTCTCTCTCCCTCTCTCCCTTCCCCTCTTTCTGAAAATAATTAAATAAAATCTGTAAAAAAAATAAAATAAAATAAGAGCACCTAACTCACAGAACTACTGTAAAAACTGAAGAAAATAACGTAGGTAAAAGTCACAACAATTGGCACCCACCAAAGCTCACTAGAAGTAGCTATTTCTGTGAGGGAGATGTCATGCTGGGAACAATGCGGAACATTCCATCAGGAAATAATCAGGAGTCTTAGCACAGATGCAGAAGCGAGCTCCTCTGACAAGGGCCCGAACAGCAGCTGTGCGGCAGGAGGGCCTGAGCAGGAGGGAGGGGCCGTTTAGCTCCTCATATGCTGTCAGGATCTCTTGACTTGGCGCTGATGAGAAACTATTGGACGTAACACTTTCTCCTTCTATTTTTAATCCTTTTGCACAAATCTGGGTGGCTTTCTTGCAATTTTCTCTGGAATGCTGCATTATCTATCTCTGGGGAATGACTCTCAATTTATTTTCCTCCTTTCATCGGCTTATTGGCTCGTTAATATGTAAGTTAAAGGAAGATGGGTGACAAAGGTTAAGATGTTTGCCTGCTCACATGTGGTTAAAATGAGCAATCGTGCACATTTTTTAAAAAATGAGCTTCCTCATGTTAAGCTTCACTGACTCACGCTATGCTTTTCCGTCTAAGAAAGAAGCCGTCCCTGTAACTGAAAATCTGCCCTGACCTGTTATCTTGTGGCTGCCTAAGGATACTAGAGAAAGTATTTGGGCGTGAAAATGTAAAGTTCACTAGAAAGTTCCGGTGGAATCTAACCAAAAGCAAAATTATACATGTCTAATGGGGAAAAAAATGGTACTTTCAGCTGCAATTTGTCAGACTCAGGGGGGTTACAATTACCTTTATATACATAAATACAGTATCTGTTATTTTGAATTCCTTGGGTGAGTTTGTTTAGGTAACCGACTACTAAATATAAAGACTGATATCTTCTTTTTCAAAGACTGAAACTAGCTTGTGAGGTTAAGTCACTTAAATTGTCATCAGGTTTTCATTGCCCAGTGTAGCACCATGCATAGCATTTGGGCACAGAACTGAGCCGGGAAAGCAGGCTACACAGAGGAAAGTGTATGTATTGAGTGTGTGCACAGGCACATTGATTATGTTGCCTCACTTGATCTTCAGCAGGAAAGGAAGTTGCTCATTTTTTAAAGTATGGGTTCACAAAGGATCAGAAAAGTGAGGAAATCTGCCAACAGCACACAGCACGGCTAGCACTGACTTCCTTGGGATCATGGAAAAGTATGCACATCAGCGAGGCCTTCGAGACACTAGCTGAAGACAGCCTCTTGTACCCAGCTCTTCCACTTACTGGCTGGGCATCCCTGGGCACATCCCATGGCGTGAATGTGAAAGAACCCAGTGGCCCTTTGAACTTGAGACCTGGGGTGGAGAGTGGGGGAGGGGGGAACTCAGGTTGTGCATAGCTTTCGCGGCACACTCAGTTTATTTAACTCTCATTTATTCCATTATTTTTCACATACTACCTCTAGTTCTCCGGTCATGCATGCCACGCTGTGAGCTGGACCCTGGGACTACAATGATGAACTCAATGCCCCTCCTTCAAAAAGCTTACCATCCACTGAGTCATCAGAAAAATAAGCAGGCAACCCAACCCATGTTGGTGGGTGCTGAAGGAGGACAGTCCCAGGGCACAACAGGAACCAGCCACGAGGGACAGAGAACAGCCAGGGAAGAGCAGAAGCAGAGGGCAGAGCGCGCAAGGCCTCTACTTGGTAGTGAGGCTGCACGAGGTGTGGGGGTCCTGAGCCCTGCTGTGGCCTCTGGCCTCTGACCAGAAGGAATGGGCGGTCTGGTAAACAACGAAGTGGGGGCAGACACTTTTTTGTCTACTCATCATCACAGACAGCTCTAACATCGAATGTGACACTGACACCGTTTTTCTAGACAAGACACAAAAAAGAAATCTCACTACACAATGCGATTCAATAAAACCAACTTTCCAGACAACACCCCCACCCCTCAAAGCAATGTCTGAATCACTCCCAGGAGTGAACACTACTAGCACTGTTGTCCCCAGGTGGAGGGTCTCTTCCAGTCTTCATGGGCACAAATAATGCACCATGGAAAGCATCAGCAAAAATACGCACAACCCAGAAAGCTGGAGGCTATGTAGGTGAGGCTGTGAACAGCAAATGTTAACCGCTGAGCAGGAAGCTTTCTGATGACACTGCAGAAAGACCCACCGGATTAAGGGTCCAAGGCAACTCATCTGTGCACCGCCCGCCGCCAATGGAGGCGTAGAGCCAAGTCACACAAGAAGCCGTCTAAAAGGCAGGGAGCTCACCAACCAGGAAAGCCTGCATAATGCACTGGCCCTGACCCCTCCTAGGGAACTTCAGAGAGAAATGTGAACTGCTAGAGTGAGTTGGCATTGTTGGAAGGACCGGCTAATACACACGCACAAGCAAATGTCATTGACGATTTGCCTATAAAGGAAGTAAGACCCAAACTCTCAATTTAGAGGTAACATTAACAATTGTGATTTTTATAAAATAATAATGTACATTTTTAAAAAAAGATTTTATTATTTTTAGAGAGAGGGGAAGGGAGAGAGGCAGAGAGGGAGAGAGACATCAATGTATGGTTGTCTTTCACCTGCCTCCAGTTACAGACCTGGCTTGCAACCTGGTTATGTGCCCTGGCTGGGGAATCAAACTAGCAACCTTTGGGTTCACAGGCCGGTACCTTAACCACTGCAGTTTTTTAAATGCTAAACTACATTACTTATTCATTAAAGACAATTACATGTGTAAATTTCAGGAAATTCTAACCAAAGGAAGTCATTCTTATTGTCCCGGCTATACCAAGATGTGCCTCAAAAAGTTTTCTCATGGCTTTCACCACTTTGCAAACCAAGTCTACTGAGAAATGGAAGATGTTCATGTCCCTTAAACCGGTCTTTCCATGTTGAATATTCAGTGTGCAAAGAGGCACCATGATACACAAATATTTTTTTTTTTCATTCTAGAGTTACACTAAAATCTATGACACAATTATTCTGAGCACACAAATGACAAGCCCAGGGTCATTTTACGAAATAGACACCCATGTACACACATGTGTACACACACCATCAACTAACTGTACTCTCGCGCCTTCATTCTAGATGAGAACCCGTGCTTGCATAAAAACTTGCACATGAATGTCCACTGAAGCTTTAACTGTAATTAATATACAAAAGCTAAAAAGTCAGACCCAGAAGGTTCAGCCTGCATGATTGTTTTTTATGTAATAGTTTTGAAATGACACAATTACGGAGCATGGAAGACAGGCTGGTGTTTCCCAGAGGTGAAGGGGAAATGCGTGTGGCCGATGGGGCAGCATGTGGGATCCTTGTGCCAAGGAAGCTGCTGTGTCCTGACTACATCAGTGTCAACACCCTGGGTGTGATACTGGGTAAGATCATTGGGTAAGGGATACTGGGTAAAGGAGACATGGGGTCTTTCTGCTTACTGCTTATCCATGTACGTGGGTCATTGTAGTTGTAAACTAATGCAGTTTACAAATACGGACAAAAAGACTGGAAACTGTATCAGCATGCCAATAATGGATTGCACATTTGCAGGTATTTTTAATTCTTTTGTACTTTTCTATGACCCTTTTCTAAAAATTTTCAACATTTCTAGACTTACAAAGACAAAGTAGTTTAATCAATATCACTAGCACTGAATATATATGGATACATGTAACTGATTCAATTTTTAAAAATCATTTTCAAAGAGCAACAGAAACAAAGCTAAATGAAGTATAATCCTCCAATAAGAATAATAAACTATTAAGAGGAAAATTGGTTCCTCTTCTCATCCACTTGTCCCCAGCATTGTTATGTTTCAGCCCAGAGAAACTCTACAAAACAAGAGGCAGGAATGGGGTAAAAACCCAGGAACCACAATTCTTGGCACAAAATCACTTGACAGCTAGTCAACAAGCTCTCCTTTCTGAGGTTCCTTTGTTCCTTCCTTAACGCCCTGGTCTTGTTTCTAATTTTAATGATCCTTTTCTGATCCCTTCATTCGGAATCACATGAACTTGAACCTCCATTCCTAAAATTCCCAACAACGTTGATGTTTCACAAGAGTCCGAAAACAAAACCTAGTCCAGGTTGCTACATGTCCTCCTCCCCCATTCCCCATCCCTTTCTCAGGGAACGGCACCTTGAGGACCAACTCCCAAGTCTGAAACCAGCATCAATCTGAATCGCCTCCACTTTGCTGGCTGCTGCCTGAGGAATCTCTACCTCTATGGACCTTCCCACTGGGTCAGCTGGGGACACAACCTTGAAACTTATCTTGTTCCCAGAGCCCTGGAACACTGAGCCCCAAGAATAGCCAACATAGCAGCCATGAGCAGACAGATGTTGCCTTTGGGTATACTTCCTCTTTGTTCTAATGTGTATAGAGGTTTCTTTGTTCCAATGTGTATGTAAGACGCCCATACTACATGTGCACCACTATTGTGGGAGGGTAGACAAACCGTGTGTGGAACACTGACACCCTCAGCGCCTGGCTGTGTGGAAGCAGGGCAGTGGGTGCGGGGATGCCCAGACTTTGTGGTTGTTAACCTAAGTGCAGCTGTGATAAGGGTGGGCCAACCCTTATGCGTGACAACGCCGACACTCTAGCTGTCTGGGATTGTGGTTGAAAGTCTACCACAGTAATAAATCATGCAAACCCTTCTGAAGGCTCCGTGTAAGTCCAGAGACCTCCCTGCTGGTCCAGAATCTCGAGGACCCGCCAGCAGCCACATTCACAGTCCACATCCTGGTGATCAGATGACCAGCACAGCCTGGCATCCGTCTTCTCCTGCCCTGCCTCGGCCACGGCTCACACTTCACCCTTTCCATCCAGACCCTTACAGAAATTTATAAGTGGTTTCTCTGCCTCCAGTGTCCCCTGAACAAATCCACAGAACTCAAATTGGAGTCCAAGAAACGTTTAATTTTGAATTTTAGTGATTAAAAAAGGTTTTGGTACTTTTATTACTTTTACTAATTTTAATGTCAAGTTTTCATGGCATTGATAACTTAACACTGAAAATCACTGTCAGCGATGTACCTCTGGTTTCTTTGGCTGGTGTTTCCCAGACTGGAATTGACTAGGATCCTTAAGGGGACACAGCTCATGCCTGAACAGCATGATCTTTGCTAAGTTTGAACCCCACTCTGCTCTGTAATGACCAAGCAATCTTAACTTGCTCCAGGCACTCAGAAAAGTATGATGGTAACACCTACACCTCATAGAGGGGTAGGGAGAACAGAGTAGGATAGGTCTTGGAGTTGAGTAAGCAACTCAAATATTTCCGCTGTCAGTCCTGTTACTGTTATCGGGGATGTAATGTGATCTGGCCCTCAGTGCAATGCTCATAGTGTGTTCCTAGTCACTCCCAGGATGAAACATAATCTCCATGTGGATTCTTACAGTGTCTTTGCTGAGGGCCCCTGCCCCTTCCCCCACCAAGCTGACCCCAGTCCTGTCTCTTGCCCTCACTCCTACCTGTCCTGCAGTTGTCAACTCCCCTGGGGTCCACCCTTCATTCACAGGTGACCCCTCTTCCCAGCTCCACCATCACACCCAGCCTGAGCAGAGCACTCTTTGCTCCCACAGTGCCTTGACGGAACCTCTCCTGTCCCTCACCACATTCTCCTGTCATCTGTTTTTAAAATGTTATGGCATTTATCAGGGTGACCTTGGTTAATAAAATTATATTGGTTTCAAGTGTAAAGGGTTAATATTCAAAAGAACTCATCCAAATGAACAAAGAAAAAACAATTCAGTTAAAAAATGGGCAGAGGACCTAAATAGACACTCCTCCCAAGACATACAAATGGCAACAGGTATATAACAATCTCTTTCTCTTCTCTTCCCAGGAAACAGGGATGGCAAAACTCTGGGCTCCTGCTTAGAAATGGCTGACCTCCTGGAGCAGCGTGAAGAGGGTCTGGGGCTTTAGGTCAGCCGGGGGGAGGGAGGGCAAGACTGAACAGTGATGTCTACAAGAGGAAGGGCCCTTCTGCCATCCTTGCACTAGGCCAGTGTAAGAAGACCTAGACAGTGTCTTGTGAAGGCCTCTGGGTTCTCATCACCCGTGGCTTCCTAGCTACTAAAGGATGATTGAGCACCAGTTGTCCTTCTATGGCACGAAGAGCATATCATGAGCATCTTGTATTTATCATGTAAAGCCTAACTCCAAAAGCTGACTTGCCAACCAACAGTTTGTTTACTAGCTGCCTTGAAACCATCTGAAGCTGAATAATATGACACTAAGTCCTTGGCTGCTCTTAAGTGAAATGAAAAAGGCATACTGAAGCCAAATGGGAATGAATATATCTTGGAGTTCTGAATCAAAGTCACAACGAATTTTATGAATCCTAGCTTTAAGCGCTATATTTTTTGCATGCTACTTTTTTCCAAGCATCCAATAAGAACGAAGAGACACCACACAAGGTATTTATTAACTCAGTGAACAAATATAGAATCGGAATAATTCCAGATTCCAGACCAAAACCATGAGTCTTTTTTGGCTGTTGGTTTGGTAAAATATCTACAGGGGGCCCAGAGGTCAGCTTGGCTTCAACTTATGGTCTAAGAAGTAGGAGGAACAAGTGATCCAGAAGATAATAGGAAAGGCCAGAAACCAAGTACAACAGCTTGGAACCTGCAATGAGTAGTTTACACACTTTCCCTGTAGGTTAACCCAAGCCCCACAGCCAAGGAAATCTCTGGAAATGTTGGGAAAACACTGAAATACTGACAGGATTACGGAGAGGCAAAAGGCTGGAAAGATAAAAAGACTGAAAATATATAGGTCACTAAGTGATGACAAGAATCTCTTTAAAAATACACTTAATAATAATTAATACTCTGTACTGAGATATTTTTCCTAGTGTATGGGCTATAAACAATGTAAGGAGGCTAAAAAGAATACTGCTTGTTTTTCCCTGAAAAGTGTCAATAGAAATTACTGTTTCCTTGTAAATACCTGTGGGTGTGCAAAGGATGTGAAAGCTTTGCATACCTGCTATAGAAAATCTGGTCCAAGTATCTAAAAGCCAGAGTACCTGAGGTTTAGAGAAAGTGATGGAAATCTGGTTGAAATCTTAGTCTTAGAAAAGGCTAAATAAAGGGACAAATATGACCATATTTTTGTCACTATCACTCTTTGCATAGCTTCCCATCCACCACTGGGCTTTCCCCAAAATAGAGTCTGGAGACACTTCCTTTCTGGGAATGTCCTTAATAACCTAGCATTTCTTCAATTTTCTATTTTAGAATGTTACAGAGTCAAAATATGGTGTAGCCCTGGCTGCTGTGGCTCAGTGGATAGATACCAGCCTGCGAATCCAAAGGTCCCTGGTTCGATTCCCAGCCAGGGCACATAACCAGGTTGCAAGCCAGGTCTTCAGCCAGGTCCTTGGCTGGAGGCAGGTGAAAGACAACTGTGCTTTGATGCTTCTCCCCCTTTCTTTCTCCCTCCCTGCCCTTCCCTCTGAAAACAATAAAATCTTAAAAAACAAACAAACAAAAAAAACCCAAAAAACAACCATGGTGTAAAGACAAAGGGAGCCTATACGTGCTTGCTCAGCACCCAACGGTCAACAGTCCCATGGAGAGCCACCCCTCCTCTGGATACAGACATCTGGCGCTGAGGACACAAACCCACACTCTTCCTCCCACTACAGTGCACCTACCCTGCTCTCAGTCTTCAGTCATCCAGGCCGTTCCCCCTTCCTGTACTTTCCAGGAGCAGATATCACCGAGACCCAAGACCCGTCACTCAATGACACATCTGAGATGAGCAGAGGGTAACTGATAGAGAACGTTACGGGGAAAAAGTGCCAGGAACAGCCTCCTACCTCAGGGTCATCTGACAACTGAGAAAAGTTGTGGCAAACTCAGAGCCGTCAGTTTTCTCAGAGGTCAGTTCTCCCAGAGCCCTTAAGATCTGCATTAGAAATGAATGAATAAATCCACATTATTTTAAATCACTATATAGGTACCTATTTTTAAACATCCTCTGCTCTCTTAATCCTTTGATAACTATATATGGAAGGAATGTAAAATGGCACAGCTCCTCTGGAAGACAGTCTGGCAGTTCCTCCAAAGGGTAAACGTAAAGTTACCATATGTCCCACTAATTCCATGCCCACCAATTCCATTCCAGATGTATACTTCCTAGAACCGAAGACATGTGTCCATATCGAGTTATACATGAATGTCATTAGCAGAATTACTCTCATTGGTGGAAACAACCCAAATGTCCATCAACAGATGAATGGATAAACATGATGTGGTGCTCCTACACAGTGGAATATTACTCAGCAATGAAAAGGGACGAAGTACTGATACATGGATGAACCCCTTGGAAGCATTGTGCCAAGTGATGAAAGTCAAGACATAAAAGGCCACATGTTATATGGTTCCATTTATATCAAACGTCCAGAATAAGTAAATTCAGAGACAGAAAGATTAGCAGTTGCCAGGAACTGGGGGGATGGGAAGGGGGAAACGGGGAATGTCTGCCAACATGTCTGAGGTTTCCTTTGGAGGTGATAAAAATGTTCTAAAATTGATGTGGTGTTGACTGCACAACTCCATGAATATACTAGAAACCAAAGTGCTATTAATTTGCAATGAAGGAATTCTATGGGGTGTGAATTATGTCTCAATAAAGCTGTTGTTTTTTAAAAAACACAGCTGAGTCAGGCTCTTGGCCCAGAAGGCGACGTAGAGACCCACATCCTCAGGTGCCCTTCCTTTGCTGACATGTGGAACCTGCCTCCAATACTGTCACTCACCAGCAGGAGCCCTAGACTGACATCCTGCTGACTAACCACCCTGCTGATCAAAAGCCTGGTACCCAAGGGCAGAAATTAGGTAAAGCAAGCACTGGCAGAATGAGGGAGGTCAGCCCTAGCATGACAAGTGGACCCATCCCATAAAAATCAGAAGTCCAGGGCTGACCACAGAGAAGCTAAGTTGGGCCCAAGGCAATCTGGAGAGCACAAGGCCAGGAGGAGGGGAGAAGATGAAACACATGTAGCCTGGAAGGCACCGTCTAGGAGCCCAAGTGTCTCTCAAGTGGGACCAGCCTGGCACTGTCCCTGTGCCCTTTTACTTGGGGTGTACCCCACCCCACACCCTTTTTCCCCCTGCTCTTCTGCATGAATATCTCCACCATCCTGGCCTCAGCCCCACCCTTCCAGGTTTCACACCTACTAGGTAAAGAACTGCAGTACTAATAGGGGCGCTTCCAGCATTCGGACACAAGACATCTTCATTGTTCTGCAGCAGGTGTTTAGCAGCCAGACCACGGCCCCTAAAGGCCTCTGGCCTCAGTTTTAGTGGCAACAGGACAGAACCCCACACATTTCCAAACACCACGATGGCTCTGGCAGGGATGCACTGGGCTGCGTAAGGCAAGGCGTCTTTAATGGGGCCAAATCAGATAGATACACAGAGCTCCACCTGGGGATGAAGTGGAACAGTGAAAGTCTTAAGTCACCAGCCATCACTTGCTCGATCTATAGTAGATACAGTAATTGGGATGAGTCATTGCAGTCTCTGGCACCCACTGACTGCAGTTCAAACCTGAGCTCACATCCCTGCTGTGACTAATCAAGGCTACGGGCCTCTGGAATGACAAGTTCCTGCTGTGTGCCTCAGTTCTCAAAAATGGAAACCATGAAAAATAAGAGGACCTGCCTCATGAGGTTGCTGTGAGCTAAGTCATGTCAAGCACTTAGCAGACCCTTGACATCAAGGTCATCGGGCCTATGCGAAAGCAGTCTGCATGGCCTTGTTCCAGGATGAGTTTGTTGTACCTTAAAAAGCTGACACATCCCCTGGCTGGTGGCACAGTGGATAAGGCACCAGCCTGTGAACCCAAAGGTCCCTGGTTCAATTCCCAGCCAGGGCACACAACCAGATGGCAAGCCAGGTCTCCAGCCAGGTCCATAGCTGGAGGCAAGTGAAAGGCAACCATACATGGATGTCTCCCTCCCTCTCTGCCTCTCTCCCTTCCTCTCTCTCTGGAAATAAAAAAATAAAATAAAATAATTAAAAAGCTGATACAGGAGTCCTCTGCTCAGAATCACACTTTATTAACCATTATTTCAGGTGACTGGGACATCTCAAAATGTATTTTTCATTAATAAGAACCAAATAGTATAATAATCACCTTAGCAAAGCAAAACTGTTATGAACCTTGGCTTCATGGTAATTTGGTCCAGCATTTCATGAATGCAAATTAGTGCAGGTCACTGCTGTCTTGTTGGTGCCCAGGCATGTGGCCAAGACAGTGCAAGGTCCCCGGGTCTCAAGTGACAGGTGGCACCGAATGGTGTCTGTTCGCAATGCAAGGTAAATGCTAAGAGCTCCTTTCAAGTGTCCCAATAGTGCGGATTCTCACTTTCCATAACACTACCATGTGAACATGGGCATCAGGCAAAAGAATCCAACTATCAGTGGGAAATGTCTTCTTTAATATGGGAAAAGATCTTTCTTTAATCTATTAGTAAAGACACAACTAATAAATACTTAATGGATAAGCCCTCGAAAATCGTTAAATGGAGTTAAATGAGACTTTGATTTCAGAAATAGATGCCAACAGGCCTTTCCTCACCACTGTCTTCTGCTAGACATTGTCTCTCTAATGGCTGGGAAGATGCTACACAAATGGAACAGTATAGAGCTATTTTTTTCTTTTTAAAGATTTTATTCATTACTTTTAGAGAGAGGGAAAAGGAGCAAGGAAGAAAAGGAGAGAGACATCAATGTATGGTTGCACTCACTTGCTTCCAGCTACAGACCTGGCTGGAGACCTGGCTGGCAACCTGGATATGTGCCCTGACTGGGGATTGAACCAGCGACCCTTGGGTTTGCAGGCTGGTGCTCAACCCACTGAGTCATATCAGACAGGGCTAGAGCTCTTATTTATTTATTTATTAACTGAACTGATCTCTCAAATACAGTATCTATTCAAGAAGCAGAAATGAAGTAAAACCAGAACGTCCAGAAACTTTCGCACTATCTTTGTTAACTCTGCAGTGGATTAGAAAATGTTGAAATAATGATAATTCCAGAATCAGAATCCTGATTGAGTTGGGGACTCAAGCCTCTTGTGGAGGATACGCGCCACTCCAATGATTCCTGTGAGAGCATCAAGCAGCACCAACCATGTGCTGACTGGGTTTTTACAAAAAAATGTCCTCCTTCAAAATGTGACGACAAATGCTGGGAAGCACACCAGACTGAAAGTCACTGGGTAGCTTTCCTACACAGGTGCTGTGAATACCGGGGTGGGTGGCAGTGTGTCCCAGGAAAACCCAGAGACATGGCGTGGTGTTTAATTCTCACCCTGTGTCCTAGCATGAGACACTCCACAGTGTGCTGTAGCATGATCATCACTATGACTTAGCAACAAAATCACCGCTGTTACCTTGTTTTGTGAATTGATTTCTGAAATTTCACTGAACATCTAATGAAATCGGGGATAGTGTGCAGTCTTGAAGGACAGGACTGGGTTACTGTATAAGATCCCAACACTGGCCAGGTTGGGGCTGGACATGGTGAGGGTCACCCTCCAGCTTTAGTGTGTCCAAGAATTACCAGAATTGGTGGACAGTGCTGCCACCTGTGCATCCCTCCCCCACAAGCTGGGACTGGGTAGAGGTCTACAGTGGAGCCAATTAACTGGGTTTTTGGAATCAGCTATGAAGACAGAGAAGCAAGTGAAACTGGGAACCACTGAGCAATTATCGGTGATCATGGTCTGTTGTCATTGTTACTGATGTTGTACATATGTGTCCCAGTGGGACTGGATGGGGAAAGAGAATGCAGGAAAGGGCCCTTAAACAATCAGCACCAACAGATGTGGATCTGAATTCAGGGTGCTGTCAGCACCTAAAGGCAGAATCTACAGGACATTAAACAACTGAACAGCAAGGAACAAGGGTTTCAGGATATATGAAAGGGAAATAAAACCAGGAGGAAGAAGAGTTTGGAGATTTTAGTAGCGACTCGGTACCCCTATAATTTAAACCCCCCACCCCACCCCCCACCCTCCATATTACCTCCAAGTCTAGGGTTCCCTCATGCCCTACACTTTGGAGAAGCAGGGGCCCAGGCAGCCAGGAGAGAGTGGGTGGGTCTGTGAATGGGAGGCTGTGGGGTCCCATCCACAACTTGGCAGGCTCTGACCATCCCCAGTCAGGCTTCCTGCTGACTGACTGTTACACAGCAGTTAAAAAGAAAAATCACATCGCAAGAGAGCTGAAGCAGCCCTGCCCTGAGAAAGACAGCTCTAGGTTTCTTTCTTCTTTTAAATCATACTGTTTTTCATTTTTTCTCCCATTGCTCTCTTACGCCCCTGTGCTTTACATTTTACTAGCAACATTTGATTGTTTTTGCTCTAAGAAGCCCTGTTGAAAAATACTACTGGTCTAGTACTCACCACAGGGAGAGAGTGGCTACTCCCACACTGTCAAGTCAGAACAATCTATCAAGTGTTTACATGTGTTCAGGGATGTTATAATTGCCAACATGGTACAACCCTTATTTACAATGCCTGGCTGCTACAAATAATGTTAAAACCAATGGATTTGTGTGTGTGTGTGGTGTGTGTGGTGTGTGTGTAAATTTCAACATATGAAGAGCTTTGCTTCAAAGATAAAAGAGGTGATTTAAAAGGTTTAGATGCTGCTTACATAACCCTTAAGGCAGACCCAGAAAAAAAAGTCATATTCAGAAACAACGCACGTTTTCAAACGAATTCAGTTTTAAAGGTCTTTTCACTGTGGATTAGAAGAATTGAGATATTACGGGCAATTACTTTGTGGATGGAGCTAAACCTGTTAAAAATAGAGACAATATTTCCGTACAAAAGGTCAGAACAGATTATTAACAATGCGAACCATTCTGTTAAGCAGGCTAACACTCAACAGTCGGCGGATTTTTCAGATTTTCAAAAAACGACTTTAAATGTCTTTACTTTGAACTGATGCCAAAATTTGCCTCTGCGAATGTAACACCCTTTAAATTATGCATGAGCAAGCAGGATGCAGCCGGGCTGAAGATTAATTCTTGTTTGAAATTTTAACTTTTAAAATCTCTCTTAAGGTCGAAAGGATGGTTATGTGTCATGAGCCCCACAAATAATCCAAACGGACGGAGCAGCCCTGTGGCCTGAGACACTCATGACTAATTCGGGCTTTCCTTCACCGAAGCCAAGTTCTATTTAAATTTGGAACAATGGAAGCGGCCCTCTATGCCAAATCTTCTTGCAAACGGCTGTTCATTAATAAGCTTCTCTGGAAGTGTGTCTAACAATACAGCCCCCGATCTCTTTGTGACCTCATTATTCCAGACCCGGGCAAGTTCGGGGTCTGGAGGGGTTTTCACCGGTTGGCCACCTATTAGCCCACAGCCGGGCACAGCCCTGCTTCCTGCTGAGATTAGCACAATATCTGATACCTCGACTACAAGGATTGAATCAGTGAGGCCATAAAACTAATCTTTCAGGGGACTGTTGCACAATAAACAGAAAATCAGGTGGCCGGCAGATCCCTGGTTCCAGTGCAAAGTAGGCCCTTAGAAACAGCACCTTGGAGAAAACCCCCTCCATGGATATGCATACTTTGGAAAATGTGGCCCACACCTGTCGGGGTTTAAATACGTGTAATTTCTGGTGCCTGTGTTGAAAGAGATGGGGGTTTAAGTCTGCTCACCTGCCTTTTGCCAAAAGCTCTTTTGTTCAAAATGCATTGACTCAGTACCTGGCAGTGTTCAAGGAGCTAAAGAAATAAAGACAGATGAGAAAGGGTGCTGAGAGCCAGTCAAGAGAAGGGGAGCAGAGAAAAGTGATCCTGAAAGAGCCTTCAAAGGTGCAGGGGCTCCCCACAAAGGGTGGTCAACTCCGCCAGGGAAGTCACTTCCTTGTGGCAATCCTGTCACCTTCAGTGATGTGAGCTGACTGACACTTCTTGCAATCTTCCTAATCGGTTCCAAGGCAGAAAAATAGCCCCCTTCCCAGCTACAAGGCTGCTGGAAGCACCAGACCGGTAGTTACAACGCACAGGTTTAAGGGACCTGGAAGCGTGGGCATCGCTGGTGCCCAAATAAGACGCCTACTACCGTTTGGCAGTGGGCCCATGGGCTCAACTGTCGAAGGCTTGTTTTCTTGGAAATCCTGTTACGGATTCTGGTTCCATTTGCCCTGTTTCATCTCCTTCCTCTTGTGCTCTGAGCCAATGGCCCCACATTTACCAAGTCCTGCCTTCCTGGCAGTCAGCCCAAAGCACACCCGGCTAGACCAGTTCAACATTGGCCTCTACACACACCAGGACTTCCATGTACGTGTTCCAGCTTAAATCACGTTCCCCGCTCCACCCTTACCCTTCACATGTCTATGGCAATGACCTACTTCCACTCATTTTTGTAACTCGTGTGTGTGCCTATCTACATACACATATATTCCTAAGTATGTAAAGTATACATAGGCATACGAGCGAGGACTGGCCAGAAAGCATCCTGCCACATACTGGGGAAAACAGATGTACTGATTGAAGAAGAGACAAGAAACACTGTACGTAGGACAATGACACCTCAGTCCCCTTGGAGGCAGGCACCTTGGGACCTCCCGCCGTTCTCCCAATCGCCATTAGCTGCTCCATTGCAGTTTCCCGGATCTCACTGACAGTCTGCAATCTCTTCCCTTTCAAAGGTGATTTTAGGTTTGCAAAAAGCCACAAGTCACAGGGCGCCAAGTCTGGGCTCTAGGGGGCTGAGTCACCTGGGTTATTTGATGCTTCGCCAAAACACGGCACGGGACATGAGGCAGGAGCAGGCGCGTTGCCGTGATGAAGCTGCCAATCACCCAGTTACTCATTGCTGCTGCCTTCTGAATCATTCGATTTGATGCAGGTTCATTGCTCTGCTTGTTCAGTCATTTCAAACGAACGGCCCCACACTCCACAGGCTCACTCGACGGCGTCTACCACCCCCACTGACTGGCACAGTGAAGTCATCATTGTTCACGCATGCACCTTCCAGTCCACTCTCCCTGGCTGCCAGGTTACACCGATGTCACACAAACTGTTCTTGTTATAGTAACCACGGCTGGATGTTTTCTGGACACACCTCATATATAATTTTGATAATTCTTATGTGTATAACCTGGCAAATACCTATTTTCTATCTGGCAATCAGCCTTCTGAAAATGTGCCCTTTGTATCCCAATTTTATAAATGAGAAAACTGAGGCCCGGAACGCTAAAATAACTTGCCCAAGATCAGCAGTGGCAGGCAGGGCTGGAGCCAAAGGTCCATCTTATCCGAGCACACAAGGATTTCACCAGTTCAGGCCAGTGGCCCGCCAGGGTGTGCCATATTTTCCTGTTTTGAAATATATTGTTTCTTTTGTTTCCGTAAGGTTTAGAACTACCATATCTCATTTTCTAAATAATATTCAAACAGTCACTGTTGCCTACCCATTGTTAAAAATCAAGTTAAAATGGAACAGTATTTTAAAGCTGCATCTATGCTAAGCACTTGGACTCTATTAGTATAGCATATCAAATGCATAGTGATGGGTAAAGTTACAGACTTCTTTTTTTAAGAGTAAAAAAACCAGTCACAAGAAATGGGTTACTAACACTCAATTAACAAGCTTCTCCGCCTTCTGAACTTTATTAATAGCATCAAAACTGGTTTGTACAAGTTAGGCTAGTAGGGTTAAGTGAGGACACCAATAAATAATAATTACATGGTTACATAAGAACTTTATATACTTAACCTATATTACTTCATTATAATTTACCCCAACAAAAAGACTGAGCCTCAAGAGGGAAAAGTGGGCAAAACAAGAAAAGTGGGTTGTGCTCAGTGAGTCAGCCACTGAACTAATCACTAATCAACTTACTTTTTTGGTTTGCCAACAGTCAACTCACTTTTTCCTTATTCTCTGCTCCCCTCAATCAACCTGAAGAACTCTGCTCCCTATTTCTATCCAGTTCTCCCTGTGTATCCTTACAATGATTTTTTTTCAAAACAGATTACTAGAAAAAAGATTTGTTCCAAACAATTTATCCACTTAATTTTTTTGAATAGTTTAATTCCTTATCCAACTCAGCCTTGATAATTTGAGCTCTGAGTATTTTACATAGATCACAGAAGAAATCAATTTTGTTACTATCAGGTCCACACCCCATATTAACAAAGACCCTTAATTTTCACAGTCTTTTCATTCTTGGGGCTCCTTAGTGAGGTTAAGTGGAACATACAACAATGATTCCTGGAAATCACTAATGACTCTAAGAATTTTCTACAACATTTTGCCCAACAATTTGCCTCATTGACTTTTTTTTAAGTTACAATTAAAATGGGTTAATATGTAGTTATGAAAGTAATTATGATAAGGAAAGAGGAATATGAACAAATGAAGCAAAAAAATACTCAGTTTAACTCTTTGCTAGTTAGATTAATTTACCAGAACTGAAAGTCTAGTTGTTTTTTGAAAAGCAGAAGGTGAATGGTTTTGCAGCATATCAGAACATAAAACTGGCATAAACAGAATTCTAGAACCTAATCTACACTCAACCGCTAATTCCAACTTTCAGCTTATGTACTAATTTTTACCTAGAAAGTGTCCACCCAATTATGGAGTTACATGAACATTATAGCAACACTAAGAGTATATGTTATATTGACCAGATTATTCTTAGTTAGCGGTGTTTAAATCAAGTTCTATAGAATGCCAAGTTTCACAGAAACCAATTAAGCAATGAGGGGGTTAATTCCGTCCACTCCTCCTTAAAGTCTGTAAAATCTATAAATTCACCAGTAACATTTATTTGAAAAAAAAAATAACTCCAGATGTACATTTCCTTTCTTGAATAACTTCTCTTAATTATCCTACCTATGGTGGAAAGTAAAAACCTATAACTGAAGCCATAAGTAGCTGCATTAAAACGATCAAAACCTCATCTTTAAGCAAAAAGAATGAGAACAATTTAACGTACCAGCTACAGAACTAAACCCCTTATGGAGACAAGACCCAGGAACTGTAAGCCTGGGTTTGGGAGTCACTTTCTCCTCTTAAGTAAAAGATCCCTAATGTTGAATTAACTGTGGCAGAGACTTCCAAACCCTTAAGAGGGGCTGCTAATTATCAACAAACAAGAATGGAATGGATTTTCCCTAAAGCTTTATTTCTTCAATTTAAAAGGTTATCCTTAAAAAAAAAAAAAAAAAGGTTATCGTTTTATGTTGAAATGATGCCATTCTCATATTTGGTGTGTTAAAATTGTCTCTAGAATGGTAATGATGGCCCCGAAGGGACTACGTGCCCTTGCCTGACAAGGTAAAAGATGGCTGAACTCTCTGCTGGTCTCCGGGAATTTCTGGATGGAGGAATGCACAGGCCTGGGAACCAACGAGGTCCAGCACCCAGGCACTTAGAAACCGAAAATGCAGGCTGACCATGGCAAACTGTTTCCATAGTTTGCATTACTAATTGTGTTTTCAAAGTAAAAGGAGGCCAAACAGAAAGGCAAGCTATTGAAGGGCCAGTTAGAACACTATTATCTTTAAGTGTCATAGGACTAAACAGGATTCAGACAAAGTTTCCTTCGTAGCTAGCCAGCTTTCGGCAACACTGAAAACCATGAAATGAAGCCATTTCTGGGTGTGAGACAAACCTGTAGAATGGACCTGCCCAGCCCCTTTTCTTCCTTCCTTCCCACACCTAAGCCGAAGGCTAACAATTGGCTCCAGGGAGTCCCTTACCAAAAAAAGAAATTCTCTTAGATTCGGGGCAACTTGAAAGCACGGATTCCACTGATCATTTTCCAATGCCTTTATTACCTTGGTTCTTTGTTGTCAGAGGTACAGGCATACATACCTCGTTTTTACTGCACTTCACAGATGTTGCATTGTTCTTAAATTGAGAAAGCAAGACCCTAAAAATCTCTATTACAATACTCAACCTGCAATAGAGGTATGCCTGTAGAGAAAAGAGGGTGAAGAGAAGCTGGGTGACCACAAACAGGTGCCTCATTCACAGCTGGGAAAAACCATCATTGTGCAGGGCCTACCTATGGGATGACTCTTATAACGCTCAACAGGCACTAAGTATATACGATGTCAGCACATCTGAAGGCCTCCTCATGACTTCCCTCCCTCTTCCTCAAGCCAACTCCAGCATTATTCACTTGGTGGCAGTCAGAACTGGGACTCTGTCACCAGTCATATCTAATCTCTAAGGGGCACCTCTTTGGGCCACTTAAGATAAATCATTTCCCTGTGTCCTCAACACAGCGGTCAGTGAGTTGAGAATATAAAATACATCTCCAAAGCCCTGGCTGGTGGCTCAGAGGATTGGCACTGGCCTGCAAACCCAAAGGTCGCTGGTTTGATTCCCCAGCCAGGGCACATAACCAGGTTGTAAGCCAGGTCTCCAGCCAGGTTTATAGTTGGAGGCAGGTGAAAGGCAACCATACATTGATGTTTCTCTCCCTCTCTGCTTCCCTCCTTTCCCCTCTCTCTAAAAGTAATTAATAAAATCTTTAAAAAATTAAATTCAATTAAATTCATCTCCATTCCCACACCCACTCACTACTCATTGGGCATCTGCCCTGTGGCAACATTCTGTGAGGTGCTGGGGTGATGCAGAGGAAAAAGGCAAACGCAGTATCTGCCCTCATGAAGTGCGGAGTCCCGAATGGGAAACACACATGATCACACACATTTTTAAACATTATTTAAAAATAATAAAACATCCACATGGTACTCATATGGGACTCATACTCCAGAGAGGATAGTGTTGGTATGAGCTGAGCAACATGGGACCCAAATGAAAAGAGCAAACACAAAAAAGGAAGCACCGTCTTTCTCAGCATTTCCCAAAGTGAATGTGTGTTAGTTAAGTCCATGAATTTTATGAACAGCTTCTCCAGCTCTCTGGGAAGCATTATTAAGCAAAGCATGAAACACATTTCTTCACGTGCAGAAATCAGGACTACATACGCACATGCTCTTAACTTCTGAAAAATACTATAGCCTTTCCCACACTTGATTTAACTGACCAACCACCTGCTTCTCCTACATCCGTTAGGGCTAGTGTTCCCTAGTTAGGTCTGTGGGAAACACTAGTAGCTAATACACCGCTGCTAGTGAGGAGCCACCGACCAGCCACAGACAGAAGGAGTAGTCTACCTCCCTGAGGCAAACGACCAGTGTCTACATCAGCATCATCACCAACAAGACTGGTCCCGGAGCACAGAATTGATCATGAAGCTTAGGAGAAAGTTCTAGAAGAGGGCAGCCATGGCTCTTTCTTCAATTCTGCCTTGGGTATGCATACGCCTATGCATACCTTGTGGGCATGGGAGTTTTTCAAATACATTTGGGAATATCTTATTCAGGAAGGTTAAATCATAGTAACTAGAAAAGGAGCGCTTATATTTTTTATCCAAATTGATTCTTTTTAAAGCATTTTTCTCCTTCCATTTTGTTAACTGAAAAATACCTTCAGTCCATAATCTGTGTATTACACGCACTTACTAACTGCCCCCATCCAATCTAATGCTGGGTGACAGCAGAGATTTAGTCCCCTCCTCCACTTAAAGAAACACAATGGCTTTTTCATAGGTAACTAAAAATAAATCCAAAAGACATCTTCTAGCATAATCTTTTAAGAGTAACCAGTTAACATAAGTCAGTTATGATTCAAATTTTATTAATGACAGAGTCTATGCCACCCAGATAAAGTACATACCTGTAAAAGCACAAATTAGGAAAGATAAAAAGCAAAGTTGAATCAGGAGGGTAAATTTTGAGAGTTTTACAGAATTTGTGGTTGGGAAGGGAAAACAGTATTGCACAATACGTTAAATACAACAACAAAATGTTTCAGGAATATTCTTTCCCTGTATACACTTAAACCGAATCATAGTTGCATAATTCAGGCATAAGTTAAACATCTGGACCAAAACAAAAAAAGAAAAAAGAGTAACAACAAATTTAGAGAAGCCTCCAATGGTGTTAAGTAAGTGTACTTATTTCAGAGAACACTTGTTCACAAAGTATTTGAACTAGTAAACTTGGTCGTGAAAAACACATCAATTTATAATTATGTTCTTCCCTAACTTGGTTTGAAATCTTTCCAACATTTCAAAGTAGCTGAAGTGCATACCAACCCTTACAAAAGAGATGAAGTCGGCAGGCTGTGTACATCTGCTAACCTAAAAACAAAAGGCGTTGTGCTCTGTCTTTCCAGCCAGCATAATATAAGCACATAAAACCCAGATGACTTAAGACTTTCTCAAGGCAAAGTCCCTGAGAAGACTGACATCTGAACTATTTATTTAGCAAGTCTGATCCTAATGGCACTTTTTTAGACCCAATCTCTGAGTAAGACAAAGAAGAATGCTTTTAGGTGAGTGAAAAATGAATCGGTCTTCACTGATATCCCTCAGTGCATGAGTCATTCTGCCTAGGCCAGCAATCTTACAGGAAAGATGTTTTTACCAAAAAGCGCCATCAGTTCATTCAGCTATGTCTTGTTTATACTGGCTTGACATATTGAATCTGACAGTCCAACTCTAATCCAGCACTCTACTTATACTGTTTTTTTTTGTGTTTTTTTTTTTTAAAGAATTTTTAGAAAGCACAATAAAAAAATTCTCAGTTAAAGAGTCCACTAGTGCCATTACAGAATGGAATGGACATTGGCAGGGAGCCAGAAATGAGGGTAAGGCCACATAGAGGTCAGCCCAAGTTAATAGCAGGTCTCACCCCTGAAAGTGAGGGTGCTCTAAAAAGTTGGTGGGAGATGGTGTAGGAGAAAAGAATTCACTCTGGGTTTCTCCTGCATATAAAATGGTTTTTAACTAAAAAGTAAACAGCAATCAAGACTTCGTCTTTACCCTGAGGTCCATTTTACACTTCTCAAGTTGAAGTCTCTCAAGGAAAGGATGAAAATGTGGTCTCTATGTTCAGGGGTTTTGGGTTGGCTTTTTCCCCCCTCTCTAGAGAGGTGGCCTGAAGACTCCCCCAGCTTCCTGGCTTTGTTTTATCCAGCAAAGTCAGGTCACAGTACTGATGAAACTGAAATTGCTTCTGTCTATGCAATGGAGAGGAAGTGATAATAAAGAGATCTTTATAAGTGACGTTTAAATATTGTTATGAGGATCAAAAGGAGACCCATCACATGAAAGTACCTTCTGAACAGAGGAGAACTATGCAAACATAAGGTTTTGATAACACTTCCTCACACACTATTTCAGGGGACAATGGGAGGCAGTGACCTGCTGAGATCAAGATTGCAAAAATGTGATTACAATTTCTCTGTTATTTGCCAAAATGGGTCCTATGGAAAGATCAAACCAAATAATACACACTTGGAGAAACTACAAGTATCAGTTAAAACACAAACATGATATTCCTGGTTAATTCAGTTGAAGAAATCAGAATTAATTTGCTAACTATTGGTTAGGATGGATTAGAACAGAAACATTGACAGAGCCCTGGCTCAGTTGGTTGAACACCATCCCACAAAGCGAAAGGTCATCAGTTCGATTCCCAGTCAGGTCACATGCCTGGGTTGTGGGCCCATCCCCAGTTGGGGTGCGCGCAAGAGGCAACTGATGGATATTTCTGTGCCTCTCTTTGTCCCTCCCTTCCCAGCTCTCTAAAAATAAATATTTTTTTTTTTTTTTTAAGAAACGAAATATAGACAGTTACAGATGTAATGAACAAGCCTTGTAAAAATCAAGTCTGCATATAACTTGAGGCACATAAAAGGGCAACACAATGCAGGGTATAGGTTAAAAAAAGGACACAAAATAACAAAAGGTACGGATTCTAAGGCAGAGGAGACATTTATTTATTCTCATCCATGAATGACTTCGTACAATGGCTTAATCATGGATGGACAGAACCAGCCCTCCTCTCCATGCACATGTAAATGAACTCATCCATCAGTGAGGGCCGTTTTCAGGGCCATCCTGAATGCATGCATTCCCAAGGGTCTATTGTGCAGTGGGTACCAAAACATTAACTCCCTCTTCTGTCTCTGGTTTTCAGGCATTACTTGAATTTCCTAATGGTTCTGCAATTTCCTGCCCTGGTTCCCTCACCAGCATCAAGTCCTTCAGTCTTTCAGTTTGTGTCGCGTGTTGATACTCTCCAACCCTGGTGGCCTGATCCGTCCTGAGAAACCTCGATACTCCCTCAGCCTGTCTTCTCTCTCAGGTGACATGAACCAAGCAGTCTGAGCCAAGCGCACTCACCCGTGAAAGGACTCAATAAAACTAGATGATCCCCCTACGTCCTTCCCTCCCCCAAGTCCCCAGTGTTTAGCAGATACTGACAAAAAATGCTGGAACTAAAGTGACCTGTGGAAGCCTCCTGGGAATGCCTTCCAGGAATTCCTCAAAAGCTTTTGCCAGACAGCCACTAGAGGAGCTGAGGAATGACAATAGCTGCATGCACAGGACCGTGGGGGACCAGTGAGGGTAGAATTAGAAACAAAATGGTTATGACTCGAGACACCGGTTAGAGAATCTCAAAAGTCCATTATAAAAAACTTCATTATCTACCTCATTTCTTAAAGCTACACCCTCTCTAAAAATTGCTACTTCCACAGCATTGTCAAACGTCCAGGCCACCTGCAGTGATTACCAGCTGTCCCTTTGAGGTCAGGATGATAACACACGGTCTCACCTGTACAAGGACACATTTATGACACGGTCTCACCTGCCTGGACAAAAGAGGCAGGAAGGAAATGACCCCTGGCAATCCTTGGGTCTAAAATGTATGGCATTACTATTCTTTCAAATACAACAGAGGCCAACTATTGATTCTCAGTGGCTAAGTACACCAGCCAACCAGCCTCTCTGCTGTTCTCCAACCTGCCCTCAAGGCCCTCAGTGTCAGGAGAACTGGTGGCAGATGGGTCATTCTGTCTGGACTGAGGTCAATTCCTCCAAGCAGGCTAGAACAGCTGGTCTGCACCACACGCCGAAGGACCCTACCAGCTCCAGCTCGCCTCCTAGCCTCCCCCTGGTTAAATAACCCGCTTCCTGGCCTGCTCCGGGGAACCCGGTCTCCAAGTCTTTGATCTCTCAATCTTCTCAGAACTATAAACAAAACAAACAAAATAAAACCTTTGAGCTCATTTTCAGATATGAGACCATAATTACAAATACTTGGCCCTGGCTGGTAGCACAGTGGACAAGGCACCGGCCTGTGAACCCAAAGGTCGCAGGTTCGATTCCCCAGCCAGGGCACATAACCAGGTTGCAAACCAGGCCTCCAGTCAGGTCTGTGGCTGGAGGCAGGTGAAAAGCAGCCATACATTGATAAAAAAAAAGAAAAAAAAAAGAAATACTGCCCAAGAGAAAGTCTAAACTTTTTAAATGCATATCAGAATTATCCCACTGCTCTTTACTTTTATTCTGATCTGCAGCCTACACATTAAAATATCATCCTCAACTTTAGAAATATTAATTGTGTGACCTACTATAAACCTTATAAAAATGGCTGTATATGACTAGCCCCTCTTTTGCTATCTTTCGTATTTTTTCCTTCTACTTAGCCTTAAAAGACCATTCATTTTACACAAAATGTGGCGTAGCTACACAATGGAATATTATTCAGCAGCAGAGAGGAATGAAGTACTGATATATGCTAGGACATGGATGAACATTAAAGACATTCCTGAATGTAAGAAGCCAGTCACAAAAGAGTACATATTGTATGACTTCATTTAATGGAAAAGTCTAGAATAGGCGGATCCATAGTGACAGAAAGTAGTTGGCTGGGAGTGGGGGGGTGAGGTGTGGTGAGAGGGCTTAGGGATGGTGGTAAGGGGTACAAGGTTTCTTTTGGGGGGAAAGAAAAATGTTCCAAAATTAATCATGCTGATGGTTGCAAAACTCTGAACATGAATAAAAGCCACAGAGTGGCACGCATAAAATGAATAAATTGTACAAGCTGGGAATTCTATCACAAAACAGCTATTAACTTAAAAACAAGTCCCTCTCATTTCAGACCAAAGTCCAAACTTACGACAGTTATTAACTAATATATCCTAGGTGCTAAAATGTGGCTACAACCTTTTCTGCTCTTTTAGCTAAAAGTAACATTTGCAGACTATTTTAAAATCTCCACCAAAGGCAGTAGTGGGCCAACAATGGACACTTCTGAGCATGATTTCCCTCAAAGGCAGGAATTCTTTCCTCTGTGGCGTTGACACCATGCAACCAACACAGAGACTGTCCCAAACAGGGAACCTCCAAACGACGTGTGGGGTCTGGATGCTGACCTTCCCCTGTGGCTACTGACACCTCCAGGTGAAAGCTCCCAGGCCTGCTAGCAACATTCGGTGGTGGCCTGATCGCCTTCGAGGACTTTGTTACGAAAGCTTCCTGAAACGGGGACAGCCTGTGCTCCCATCCATCGTCCCGGCAGTGAGTAGGTCTCCGCGCCACCCAGTACACATCTGTCATGGGCAAGAGCGAAAGCAGATGCTTGGAGCGAGCCACTGTGCACTCTGACATGCAGGGAGATGGATACATTTCAGAACAGAAGATCATTCCAGAAGACAGAAATATTTGCTGAATTCTCAAGGGTTAGCTATTCACTTACCCTCACTGAAAGACTTAGAAATACTGATAATTAATTCAAAATCAATGCAAGAACCATTTGGAACACCCAACAGCAACTGGAACCTCTGAAATGAAGCCATTGCCAAATTTTGAATTTCTGACACAGTCCATGTGCTGAACTTCCAAATGTTACAGTGTTAGAGGCGATCGCACAAGCCTGCTAGGAAGCCTTCACCAAGGAAACCCTTTGGAGACACTTCTGCCCTTAAAAATCCATGTGGATAATCAATACCATCATATTAACCCTGCACTGCATGCTGAGGTCATTTAAGCTTAAGTACGTTCACGGAAATGTGTTGACACACATACTTGAAAACAAATACCAAAGAATGGACTGTTCCAAATGAGCCCTTTCTCAGAGTATGTTTCAAGTACAGATATCTCATTCAGGCAAAGAGAAGGGAAGGTAGGAGGGCACATCTGAATGGACAGGTGGGTGTCTTGTGCTAGGATGTCCTACTTAAACTCCTAGGTTCTGATCAGGGCCAGGGTGAGGCAGGTGCACCATATATGAACGGATGCGCCCATTCTGGATGCAGGTCATACACACGCAGCTTCTGTAGCCCAGGACCCTGAGCTCTTCTTGACATTCCTTCACCCTCCCCACCCCCTTGCTTACCCAAGTCCTAGCCCCCTTTCCAGTTACCACCACAATGTTCTCTATGCCCAGGTGACCCGGATAGTTAGATAAAATAGCATAGTAACCTCAGGGTAGCCATCAAAAGCTAGGGAATCTGAAAAGCAGCTTCTAAACATACAGAGCCTCTCCTTCCCTCTCCGGCCATGGCACCTCATTAGAAAATGACATGGAAAATGGTGGATTAACAATTTAACTGCTCCTCAATATTATAAATAAATATGAGGTGTCAACATTTATACAGCAACTTGTGAAACGTGCACAAGCACAATTAGTTCACTTTCGGAAATACTTCCTTGGAAATGTGTTGAGACGTAACTGAACACATAACCCATAGGCTATTCTTATTTTTTGCTGTGCTTGGGAGTGAATCCCCATGAACCCCCACCCTGAGAAAACACACTGGGTTCCAGACTAAACCAATAGCAGGTGTTAGTATTTAAGACTAAGATTGCCAGACTACGTCCTGGTTCTGATAGAAGGCTGTTTACAAATGATTCCTCTATGGCTGTAAGCAATCAAAAGCTGCTCGGACGGCGTGAGTGACCATCTGTGTTTTTAAAGAATGGGCTTTGGGGAGAAGACTACGTATCAGGCACTTTTATGTAGGCCATGGATTTTTTCTTAATGTGCACACACAGCCTACCCCGCCCCATACACTGGGCCTCAAAGCGTGGCTTCTAGATCAACGGCATCAGCAGCAAGTCATGCGTATTTTCAGGCCCCACCTGAGATTTGCAGAAGCAAACACCCTGGGGAGAGGCCCAGGATTCAGTGTTTCAACAGCCCTCGGGGAGATTATGATGCCCATTCTAGTCTGAGAGCTACTCCCTGTACAAGTAGCAGGAAGCACGAACAAGCTTTATCCTCTTGGGTGAGGCATTTCCCCTCACAGGGAAACATAATGGGGGCTTCACTAATCCATGTGGTTGTGGGGGTCACAGCACAGACTCCTGCGGGCGGGCTGCACATACAGATATTTGGGTGCACCCTCAGGGAGGCTGCACCATCGGGCACGGGGTAGAGGCCCAGGAATCTCAATTAGTAGCCTTTCCAGTGCCTCCAACGTGGAGCCAGCACTGAGAACCCCCTGCAGCCCTAAACAGCCTGTCAGAAGCAACCGGGGAAAGTGAGCCTTCAGATCAGGGTCAGCAAACCTTTTCTGCAAAGGGCCAGATGGTAAATCCCTTAGGCTACTGGACTATCTGTGCTGCGGTAGCTAGAATAAGGTCGGAGGTGACAAGCCAAATGCACGGACACCGCCGACTTCCACCCTGAATTTCTTATCACTGTCCTGGGTCATGCAATAGTATTCTTTTGATTTTTTCCCCAAACATTTAAAACGGGAAAACCATTCTGAGCGCACAGTCCGTCCAAACACGGGCAGCAGGCGCGGGCCACAGCTGCCACTCCTTGAGTTAAACGCCGGAGTAATTGCATACACTTTACTGAGCTCAGGAATGTCGAGCTCCTGACACATGTAACTTCAATACAAACGGCTGCCCTCAACAAAGCTGGCTGTTGCTTTTTTTAAAAAGCCGGAGGTTTAATTTGCAAACAGCAAATTACACAGCTTGACAAGCCACACAGAAACAATATGCTGAACATTTCCTTGACCTCGAAAAGTTCACTGGCACTCTCTTCCCAGTCCACATTCCTTAGAAGGAGCCATTTCGTGTGATTCCTTGGATGTTCGCCACCTTGAAAATGGCAGCGCCATCACAAAGTTGGACATAAAAGCCAGAAGGTCCTGCTTTCACGGCAGTTCTAAGTCGCATCCTCCTCAAGTGGAGTCACCAGTAAGCACCCACTGAGCAGAAAGAAGCCCCCTGTCCTCCTCAATGTTGGGCAGCCACTTGGAAGGGTCCCACCCCTTCTTTACCCTGCATCTCATCCAGACCACGTGGTCTTTCAAGCTGCAGAAAGCAGGTGCATCACTGGCAGAAGGGTGATGTCGAGCACCAGGAAGGCCAACCCTTTCCCAGGGCCCTCAGCTGTACAGGTAGAGAGAAGCCCAGTGTCCCAGTGCGAAAGGGGGTGAGAAGAGGAAGGAGAAATACTTCCCAACTTATCTCTGGTCAAAGTACCACTGTGTCCATGGTTTTCCAAGTTCAAGGTGAATATATTCATCTGGGAACTAGGAAAAGGACCGCCCCCAGGCCCACCTTCACAGAGCCCTGGGCTCCAGCAATCTGGGAGGACCAGGAGCCGACATTTCCTGCAGGAGCCTCCACAGTAGTCACACACCGAGGAACACTGCACTTGGATTCATGACATTTAAACCAAATGCGAGAGGGGAAGGGAGAGTAGAGAGGTGGAGATGGGAAGATGAGAAGCAGGCACAATTCCCTGAAGAGAAAGGTGGATGGACAGAGGGAGTTGTGGTCACAAAAAAATGTGCACCCAGGAGACAGTTCACAGAACCATGTGAGAAATGGTGTCCAGAAATGGATCTGTATGGGGAAAACCAAAGCCCAGAAATCATGAGTAACTTTAGTGCTTTCTAAGCCCAGTACACAAAAGTTGTGTTTTTCAACAACTCCTAAGGTAGTATTTTGATATGAGGCTCATTCTGCCTATGAAAGGAATCTGAACTTGACTGCTCACTGAAGGGCACCCAGGAAGCTTTTTAAAAACACACAGGAGTCCCAACTGAGACTTGGATTTTGCTGCTTTGGGGGTGGGGACACAGACCTGGGTAAACACCTATCACCAATTGTAACAGGTGGCCATGTTGATAAGGGCACTGCCAGACACAGCAAAGCAAACCCGTGAACCCACGATGATGAAACATTTATTAAAACTTGATTTGTGCTGACCTTTGTATTCCCTGAGAGCAATAAAACAAAGGAAAGAAGCCACCGCGGAGGACGTGGAAGGTGGGAAGGTGACATAAAAACCTGCCAATCTTAGCAGTTCCTTGTCTAGCGCACCGGAAAACCTGCCAACCTTAAAGAGTGACTTGAAGAGAAAGTAGAAACGTCCTGATAAGAAGGAAGACAAGTACCCTAAATTCCTAGGGCCGAACGAGGGAAAACAAAACAACCCATATGGGGAGGAACAGCGTCTGAGAAGTGAAATGGTCAACCCCCATCACTGGCCTCACCTTGTCCTCCATCACCGCCTCCTTTAAACGCTGTTGACCGGCCACTTCATACAAAAGCCAGCAAGCGCAAACATGCGTTAACTTACTTGTGTGGCAAACTACATCCATCTGTTCATTAACACATGGTTGACTGGCAATTTTATAGCAAAAGCTAATGCAAGTGCCAGCACGAGTTAACTCATCATCTGTCAACAACTGATTTTGGGCTTGAAAACATGAGCCTTTTCGTGACCGGTCAACAGTGTGTTAAGAAATGAGGTGATAAAGTGGAAAGATAATCCACTCTGGGTTCAAACTCCAGCACTAACACTCATCACTGACCAAGTGAGAACTCTAATGTTGGTCGTTTCACCAAAGCTCCATGTCCATTATCATTAAAACCATGCCTTGCTCATAGGGTATTTGCAAGGATTAATTAGCACATATAGATGTAATGCATAAGCCTGATGCCAGGTAGAGAGATGTCGCCCAGCAAATGTCATCCTCTTCCCTTGACCCATCCTGAATGCCAACCCTGGTGAGGAAGATGCGGCTTAGAAGTGGGGTACCCCTCTTTTTTTCATCATCACTCGCTTCTCAAGGAGGCGCTCATGGGAAAAATGTGATTTCCCAATATCAGCATGGTGGCGTCTGAGGTTGGAACTCTGAACATGTGTTTAAAGTCAGAATCGGGCAACAGGGGCTTTTGCAATATCCTGCACTGCAGGTACCTATGTGGGTCTTTGCAGATGGATTGGATACACCAATTCCCCACCTAGATCACCAAGTCTTTGGAAAAAATAGTTATAAACGAATTTTTGAAATGGAATGCAAACCGGTCACAAACTCACAACCGCCTGAATTTGTTTTAACAAATTGTCTACTCTTTCTACTGAAATCACGCCCAGCATTAAATGGTGCCATATCTGATTCCCACGGATAATTTCTCAACAAGGTCTTCACATACATTTTTCACAAAATGATACTTATAATAAAGGGGCAGTAGTTGTTCAAGCCTCCAAAAAATCAAGCTTTGACTTAACCTAAGATTAGTGTGCAGTGTTTTCAGTACTCATGAGTACCAAAAAGGCAAGATAATACCTTGCTTACCCTCAAGTTTGAACAACTGAATTTGCTGAACTGCAAAATGAAAAGCAACAATAGGGCGCAATGGCACAAAACATTAACCTTTTTCTTCATGCCTGAATACTAGCATGCAAGATCAGAACTCTCACTGGTTGTAGGAAGGGTCTGGATATACCACTGGCTCATACAGGCACGAATCAGCTGAGCTACCCAGATACAGAGCCTGGAATCCAGAAGTCAACCAAAGATCGGAGGTACAGGCAGGTGAGAGGAAACTTGAGTCCCAAGAAATAGACCAAGCCTAAGGATTAAGAAGAGACTTACTCAATAGATTCAGAAAGGAAAGAAGAGGCCAAAGTTAAGAGTACCACAACAGAGAAATTCAACAAGTTGGCCCAAAGGAGGACAGGAAGCCCAGGAAGGTTGTGACCTAGGACAGAGGCTATTTGATTTCTCTTGCAAAAATGTTTAGTATGTATATATGCCCAGCTCCAGCCTTGCTGGGGCCAGTCAATATTGCCAATAGCAATCCAATCCCCTCCCCACCCACCCACCCAGTGGAAGGACCACACAGGGAGGGGTCCAGCTCTTCAGTCCAAGGGGGTTGGGGATAGAAGGCAAAAGCCATGTTCTAAACAAACAGGTCAGAAATATGCTGGATTCCTAATCCACTTAAGCTGGATACACTTACAAAAACAAGGAGACAGACCATAGAAACCAGGGGTAGGATTCTTGAGGTCTTGTCAATGGATTTTTCAGAGGAGCTATGGGAAGATGGCAGGTAGCAGAACACAAATGGTGTGCACCCTTGCAAGCAAAGGTCTATAACACAAGACAGCCCACATGCCTTGGAACACCAACATTTCCAATAGTGTTTGTCACTATAAATTGCTTCCTGTTTCAGTGAAGGTGTTTAGGTATATAGAATAACAACCTCTAGTGTCAAAATACCAAACTTTGGGAAAATATTCTGAACCAAATTCAATATTGCCCTATTCCCCTTCAAAAAAATGAATACGCAATTCATGTAGTTTTGAAGTTTATCAAGTGACATAATTACTTTGAGAAAGCTCTTATGACCTTTGGTGGCCTTTATTTCACTGAAATCCTATAGTCCAAGCATGGTTTATATATTGCCAAAATAGGAACATCGTAGTGAAACTCCCACTGTGACTCTCATGACATATGGCTTTTTCTTCTGTCACTTGGGACCCTCTAACACTGGTCATTTCTTTATTAACTTTTTATATAACAGTCTCAGCAGAGCACACAGCATCCTAATGACTAGTTTGGATTTGTACTTACTGAGTGCCTACCCTAAGCCAGGCTTTGCTCCTGCGAGCTAAGGACAAAATCAGAAATAACCCCCAGTCTCAGAGAGCTTGGTGAGGAGGGAGAAAGGAAATCAAGAAAACACAAACGGGAGCAGGTCAAGGTGGCAGCTCTTTCGGACAGAATGGTTGAGAAGGCCTCTCTGAGGTTTCCAGGAGGGCGTCTGTTGCTGAGTGAAGGTGGGGAGAGCCAGGCACACCTTGGCAGGAACTAGGCTCCCCAAAGGGGAAAGTCAAGTGTCCAGGCTGCTTGAGTAACAATCACTTCCCGGGGTACGGACAGTGAGCATTCCACACAGAGCTCTGCTTTGCAAAAATCCACTTTTTTTTTTTTTGTTCTTCTTGGTGTTAACTACGCTAATAAACAAGCAGACATCACTGTTTTCCATCATCCCGGAGTGAAAATTAATGATGCATTTGACTTTCTGTATTTGAGCCACAAGATGCCAAATCAAATTCTTGGAAGAGGTCTGGAGAGTCCATCACATGGCTTTCAGAGCACAGCAAAATTCGTTTTGACTCAAAACTAGGGAAGTTGGGGATACTGAATTCTACTTGGTCGTCAAAGCAAGACTGAAAAGTCCCAGTGATGTTCAGTCTCTGGAGTATAGACTTCTGATTCTAAGAAACTCCATGGGCTGGTGTTTTATATCCATCCCAGAGATGGGTATTTCCAGGATGAAATAGCAGATGGTGGGAAAAGAACAGAGAATTTGGAAGTCTGCCAGCTCAATGCTGTCCCTTTAATATGGCTGCACTGTTTTGATTGGAGTGAATTCCAAGAGTAACAGATGGCCCCGTACTGAAGTTTCAACAAAAAAGAGCCAAATGCATCTGATTTTTAAAAAATTACCAGTTGACACCATCTTGCCCCTCTTTCTCCTTAATTTCTGAATGACTGTGCAGCCACCTCTCTCCTGGGAAGGCCCTCTGTCCACCCACAGGGGCAGTACCTGCTACCCGACATGCATATCGCATGGCCAGTGCCCCATGTTCACTGCCGGTGGTCAGCAGTCCTAGAGTCCCCGTCCGACTCTCCCTCCTAGGAATCTAGAGCTAGTAAAGCATTTCATCCCAGGTGCTCTCTATTCCTTAAGATAAGAATATATACCAGAACTTCTAATGGGCTTTTATTTCTAAAATCAGCACAAAAAAGATATCCGAGAGGAAAGTAGCTTAAAAATAAGTTATATGGGAGTTAGTACTTAATGGTTACAGTGTTTGTTTAGGGTGATGAAAACGTTTGGAAAATGGACAAAACGGTGATGATTGTGCACATTACAAATGTAATTAATGCCACTGAATTATATACTTACAAGGGTTCAAATGGTCAATTTTATGTAATTTATATCTACCACAATAAACACAAACATGACAACAGAGGAAAACTGAAACTCCAGGTTCAAAAAATAAATTATATATTAATTCATTTATCTTTCAGCTCAACTTGGACCCTTGCCACACAGCCCCATCCTGGCAAATCTTTCAGGCATCCCTCAGAACTGGGAACCACAACAGGAACGCAAATGTCCCAGATGTCAACAAGCAGATACAGCAGCAGCAGAATTAAAGGTGGCATTGGTACTCCAAAACCTGGGGTGTACATTGTTTTAGGGATAGGCTTTGCCCCTCACTCACCTGTCAAAATTTTATTTTGTTTAACTGTACACCATCACAAACATTCCATCTTTAAATCATAAATATATGGATAAGCTAAAACACCAAATTTAAAAAGGACTATTGACATGCTCTTGGGTGGAACCACATGAAGTTGCCGATATTCAACTCTTTCATCCTCCAGAGACAGCAGTTCATGTGGTTCAGCCAGACCCTGCAGGTTAATTTGGTTGGAAGCAGCAACTGGAATGTATGTGTAGGACACCTGAGACCCAAGAGGCCACAGGAGCCAAAAGGCAAATGATTGCTGTTTCCTTTTCAGAAAAAAAATGGATAAGATTTCTCCCAGATACATGCCTTAATAATGACAATGGTTTCCTTTACATACAAAGAGGATAAAAAGTTTGAGAACAAAATAAAACATTCTTAAAAGGGCGGGGGTGGTGCATGGAGTGAGTGAGAGAGGCAAAGGGATTAAGGATTAAGAAGTGCAAGTTGACAAACAAAACAGTCCTGGGGGAAGTAAGGAAGGCATATGAACTAGTCAACAGTACTGTAAAATCCATGTATGGTTGCCAGCTAGAGAACTGGATGGAAATACCGAGGGGAACACTATGTAAAGTATCCGATTAACTAACCACTAAGCTGTATACCCAAAACCAATACAAAGTAAAATTTAGAAAAATAATATGAGAATTATGTCTAGGACAGCTGATTAGAAAGGATCTATCCTGTTGTCCCAACACTTGGAATTGAGCCCTGAGTGTCAAAATATCCTAATGACACTACTTTGGCATCACTGATACTGTCCTCCATGCTCCTTTGTTTTCGTCTTCATCTGTTTAGGGGTCTCCCCCTCTTCCCACCATTCATACCCTGGGGATTCCTTCCTGAGCTCTGAGCTGCCCTGGGGACCCCAGATGGTCCCCTCCGGCTCGACCCCTCACTTGGGGTCAGTGCCAACTGCTGCTCATCCCATAGTTCCTAAAGAAGAGGGGACCAGAGGGACAGCTTTCTGCAGGCAGTTGCCTCCGCCGACGGCTGGCATTGCCTGAGAAGCCTGGCAGGCAGCTCCCCTGGCTGTTGAAAAGTGCGGGCATCCCTGGGCCCTCGGGGCCAGTGTGTGCAGCCAGCTCCCTTCCAGATGCAGTGTTTTTCACTCAGTTAAAATGCCTAGGATCCACCACTTCCCTTCAGCAGTCAGATCTAAGTTGTCCCTGGCTATGGTTGAGAACAGAGTTCTAGTGGTCCAACCCCTGACAATTTGTCCTGGTGTTGTGGAGCTCTAAAATGGGAGCCTGCCGGGCGGCCCCAAGCACTCTACAGGCCTGAGGCATTTCTCCAAGGACAGAGGAGTGGACAGATGTATGAAGAGGGAGGGCATGGACAGGTCAAAAGGCTGCCCGCATCCAGATGACAAAAAAAGAACCAATGGGGGCAAACTGGAAGGGCAGGGAGGCAAAAGAAAAGCAGCTGCCCAGAGCAGAAAGTGTGAAAATGGACCAAAAAAAAAAAAAAAAGGAAAGGAAAGAAAGAAAAGAGTGATAAAAAAAATTCACTACACTAACCTATTATCAAGTTTCTCAAAATTGGGTCCATTTTATATTAATTCCAACAAGTCAAGACCAGAAGGGCAAACCAAAAAGGTCAGAGCCAGCTTGAAATGGGAGATGTGATTATAAATAATTAGGATTGTGTTTCCTGTGTGGCCTGGGGAAGTCTTTCTTGGGGAATGACTTCAAAGTACCGGGCAATCTAATAGCCTTTTCGTGGATTAATAGAATGAGAAGAATAATGGTGAAAACGAAGTCTAATTACACTTGTTGCAAATAAAACAGCAAAGGGCATGGGGGAGGGCATCGACTTGCAGATTGGGGTGATTAAATCTCTTGCCTGTAAAATATTTCATAAGACCTCATACAGAGCCACCGCACAAAGAAAAACCAACAAAAATCACTGCGAGGAGTAATCATCTTAAGTTTACAGGAGTACGTTAAATAACTACCCTTTAAAATACAATTAATTAGGTAAACTGATATCTCTCTAAGCTATTTCAGAGCAATAAAATTAGGGTCTTCTCAGAAAAGATAATAGTCCACTCTCAAAGTGAAAAATCTAATTTGGAACTTATTACTCAGTTCTACAATGTGCCTAAAGGGTGTTACAGTGATCACCCATGCGCCTTGTGGATGTTTCAGAAAAGACATTCTTATTCTTGGGTAGGAAAGGGGAAGATTGGAAGATGGTATGTACAAGAGTTGCTCCTTTCGCTTATCCGCACCCCGTAGAACCGTGGTGCTTTTTAATTTGGATCTTCCAAATCTCTGTTCAGGGCTTGTTATCTAAGATGATAAGTGAGTCATTTCAAAATTGCAGGACATGTGCTGACCTGCCCATAGGCTGCGTTCTCCTGAGACCACAACTATGCATATTTCTTAACCAAGTGTGTAAGCCTGTCACTTGCACATTTCTTTTTCTTTCTGCAAATACTTCTGAGCGAGTGTAACGTAATTTATGAGTCCAAGGGGACTATTTCAGTCCTCCATATTCCTAGGACCAACCTTCAGTAATTAGAATTCTCACGTAGAATGGAATTTTAAAAGAACTTTAAAAGTAGCTCCCTGGCCAAAAAACGAATAGCCCTGAGTAAATGTGCAAAATTCTCAGAGACTGAATAAAAAAAGAAAACATACCCTTTTGTGCTGTCACCAAAACCCACCACACCATGATCTCAGATCTCCAAGGTTCCACTCTAGGATTTTAGTTACGCAAGGCTCTGCTTGGTTTTAATACTAAGCAGGATTTTATTTTCTTTACTTATTTTAAATATTTATTAATGAAAGAGAAACATTGATCACCTACCCCAAGCAAGGACGGAACCTGAAACCTAGGTATGTCTCCTGACTGGGATTCAAACCTGCAACAGCTTCCAGTGCCCCCGGACGATGCACCAAGTAAATGAGCCACACCTGGCAGAGCTAAACAGGCTTTTGAAAACTGCTTTTCAGTCCACCTGAGGATCATTACCCTGCAGTCAATACCACCCCTGGCCACACTCAAGGTAAAGCGGTTGTTGGAAGTATGACACCAAGAAAAGCCTTGAAAGGCCAAATAAATATTTTCCCACTTTCAATAAAGCCCTCCTCATCTTTACCCTTGTTTTCTCCCAGGAGTAGAACTGGTGAGGTGTGTAGGTCTGAGAGTACCTCCCCCATCTTCTCTGTAGGTAACCCTGACCCTAAGGTGACTTGCAGGAATGTCTTTCTAAATCCTCACTACTCAAAAGGGGTTCAAGAACCAGAGCCACAACATCCCCAGGGGGGCTTGTGAGAAATGCAAGACCCTCAATCAGACTTGCCAATCAGAATTGGCATCTGCACAAGACCCCCATGTGATTCAATGTCACTGGCAGTCAACTTTGAGACACACTGCTCTAACCCAATATGACTTTCAGGGAAGTCAGATTTTGGCAACATAAATACTTCACCAAAAAAAATTTTTTTTTTTAACAATACAGAAAAATGCTCATTTGACAGGTTTCACCCATTACCATCTGACCTCAAAAATGATTTTTTTTGTATGTATGGTAAAATATACACACAAATATAAAATTCATTTCTTAACCATTTTTAAGTGTACAGTTCAGTGGAATTAAGTCCATTCACATTGTTGTACAACCATCACCACCATCCATCTTCACAAATTTTTCATCTTCTAAAACTGAGACTCTGTACCCATTAAATGATAAATCCCCATTTTTCTCTGCCCCTCAAAACACTGATTTCTTAACACCCTTTAATAACATACCCAACTGAAATTAGCCAATGCCTTGAAAAGTTGCTATAGGACAAGGCCATACTCTGCATCTTTGACCCTGATTCCTTCAAGAATTTATCATGGGGTGGTTACAAAACAGGCATTCCTGTCCAGGGCATTAGGACCAGAGAATGAACTTCTCCTCATGCTCAGTGTCCTTGACCCTGTGCTCCACAGAGAACTTGTGACATAAGGAGGAAAAAGTAGGTCATGGGGAAAAAAAACTAGAGTCATTTGGCCACTGCTAGTTCTTGGTCCTGGTGTGAGACCAAGTCTTTCAACTTAACCCCACTTTTCTCATGTTTTAAACCCTGCAATTCCTACACAAATCACTAAGCTAATTACACTTGTTAGACTTGGGAATGATAGAGCAGACAACATTAAGATCAAGTACTCAAAGACTGATTGAAGATTAGAAGTCCAAGTTGAGAGCTGTTTTCATGTTTAAGTACACGTTATCCTGGTTTTGTTTTTTTTCTGAACCCACAATCCATAAATACTGTCGAGCGTGAACAGATCTACTGCCCTGACCATCCATTCCGTTCCCCCCACCTCACTGAGAGTGGCCCATCCACTGGGGCTGGCAGTGTCTTCACATGACAATACAATGCTGATATAAGCTGTCACAGGCATGGCACTAAGATGCTGCTGAGGCTGCCATGTTAGAAACCCTGCTCAGCAAAGCACAGATAGAAGCAGGAAAGTATCTGAGAACATTAGACTGTTAAACAAAATAAGCCAGTCACAAAAAAGGGCAAATACAGTAGGATTCCACTGGTATCAAATATGTAAAATAGTCCAAGTCATAGAGGTAGCAGGTAGAAAGTGGGTTACAAGGGCTAGGGGAGCAGGAACGGGAAGTAGTGTTTGGTGGGTAAAGTTTCAGTGGTACAAGATGAAACAGTTCTAGAACTCAGTTGCAGAACAATAGTACTTATCACTACTGAGCCACACACTGAAAAGTGGTGAAGATAGTAAATGTCATGTTAGGATTTTTTAACCACATTTTTCTAAAAAACAAAAATGTTTTTTTCAAAAATATCTTTGGGATTAAAAGATATGCCAACAATAACCACGAAAATAATTCTATCGCAAATCTACTTTATAATACTTTTTAAATATACTTATGTCACATCAGGTCCACTTGAGTAAGTCTTGTTTTCCTTTTTCTGTCATCTTGAGAAGTATGTACAGGGCCTGAATTCATGGGAACAGAGAGAAGGGAACACAGGCAGAGGGAAGGCGAGAGCAAAAAATGCCGGCCAGCTCTGCCTTTTTAAACATTAGAGCAGCGCCCGACCCTGAAGTTCAGAAGTCACTTAGTCCTGCATTTAAAAGGTCATACGACACTACCTGAGAGCCTGACAGGAAAGAAACCAGACTGGGCATCAGTGTAGAGACCACCCTGGTGATGGCTGGTAGACACGCCATCTCTTTGCTACCTTCTCCCTAGCACCCCCTCCCCCAACCTACAAAACATAGTTGTATCTGCACCACCAGATAAATACTCAAGAGCCATTCAAGACTCAAATGAACCGAGGACTGCAAAAGTAGCCCAGCAACATCACTCCTCATTAAGCCACAAAACGAGAAAAGTTACCACACCCAGGGGGCCATCTGGGCTAAGAGGTTGTGAGAGCCCAATAGCCTGCCTGCCTCAAAGTACACAACACTGACCGGGCACAGCACAGTTACAAATGGGATTCAGAAACCACGAGCTTTAAATACTGGGATCTGGCATCCTTTTATTTCTTTAGGTCTTAAATTCCAGGATGTGTCTCTGAGGGAGAGACCCAGGTGTAGTATTAAAATTGGTTTCTTTAATAAAATGGAGAAACTGGGCTCCTTTCACAATTACTCAAATACACTTGCCCTTTGAAAAAGATGTTAGGGGCACGGACCCCCTGCACAGTCAAAAATCAGCATATAACTTTTGACCATCCTCCCCAACCTTTACTAACAGCCTACTATTGACCAGAAGGAAGCTTTACCAGTAGCATAAACAGTCCATTAACACATAGTTTGTACATTTAGATGCATTACATACTGTACTTACAATAAAGTAAGCTAGAAAAAAGTTATTATATCATAAGATTCATTTACAATACTTATTGAAAAAAAATCCACATATAAATGGATGCATGCAGTTGAAACCCAGGTTCCCATGTTGTTCAAGGGTGGACTATACAATCAATGAGCCAGTTTCTTGATTAACATATTTCTGTTTCCCACGATATGGCTCTTCCTTTGTTTTACACTGAAAAGTAGAGAACCAGGAGCAGCAGAATTCCCACATACAGAAAGAACTTCACCAGTGGCTTAACAGAGTGGCTAAGGAAGCTCAGGTGAAGGTTTGGTCAGTCTGATCCCTACAGGAGTCAGAACACCACACTACACTCTCCCTGGCAAGCCAGCACTTCCAATACATTACAAAAGCTTAAGAATTAAAAGAGCAAGTGATGATGAAACCAATTAGGAAATATTAGTATATTCAGACTTTCTTCAAGCTGCCTGCTTTCTGTGCTTGTGATTCTTGGACAAGATCCCCAGGAAGGAGACCAGCCAAGTGGACGGCTCTTCTGCCCAGTCCTGGCCAGAGCACTTTCTGTGATCCACTTGGGAGAATTGCATTGCTTCTCTCACACCCTGGAGGTGTGCACTACACATTCCTTTTGGAATTTTGTTTTGCCACACAGAAAAAAAATGGTTAAGCTTTGCGGGGGGGTGGGGGGGGTGAGCACATCTGCTTTTGTGTAAGACTATCTGATGAAGGGGAACACAGACATCACAAAGCCAAAGGGACTTGTGCTCACCTGACCATAGTCGGTGCGGAAGACGACGACACCCTCTGCACAGGAATTTACAGTACTTGGAAAATGCTGGCCATTTTCTCTCAGCCACACCCGTGTTCCCTGTAAACAAAATAAACAGGATAGAATGATGAGTTTGCATTGCATTTTGTAGCAATGCAGCACCCTCAAAAATTACTTTGACCACTACATTCCTTTAAAAATCTCTTTTTGAGATGCAAATGTTCTTCTCAAACAAGCAAAGAATGGCTCCTCAGAAAGCATCATCGACACGCAATACTACAGAAAAGTATGACCCAAGAGCGAGCCCCACTGGGTAGAGAGAGCAAAGAAGGGACTGAGACCAGTGCAGTCCCCGTGTTCCTCAGTGCACCTGACATATGGAATTCTCTCATTTCATTCACAAACACCCATGTGGCAGCTATTACCACCTGCATTTTACAGATGAAGAAGTAGAAGCCTAAAGAGGTCAAGCAACTTGTCCAGTATCACAAGACTGAGAACTCAAGGCCAGGCAAATGGGTTCCAGAAAGTACAAATCTGGCCAGGGTACTACTCTGCTCCATCCCAACGTGAGAACTCCTTGGAACCTGCAGGCTCCTATCTTTCCAGGTCTAAACCCCATGCGTTTGCCTGCTTGGAGGGCATCAGAACACTCTACTGACTTCCTACTTGTAGCAAATCTATGTGTCAACTGGACTCTCCAAGAGAGGACCTAATGTTTTAGTAAATATCAGAACCCAACTGACTGGTATGAAATTTGGGTAGGACTCTATCAGACACCTAATACACTCTGAAGTCTGGGGTTGTAACCTGAAACAGGAAAACTTCCAGATCTCATTGTTTTAACCAAGGGCATTCTGAGGGGCATTGATTTCATTTCCATTTTTTATTTCCCTACTGGACAATGAAGTGATAAACATATTTTTAGCTTTCAATGCTGAATATCCTCTTTGATTTCACAACATAAAAATTATATATTGCCAAGGATGAGTGACGAAAAAAGTTCAAACAAATTACTGGGTATTCACTGGTCATTCTTATTATAAAGAATTGCCTACCCCTGGCTGGTAGCACAATGGATAAGGCACCAGCCTGCGAACCCAAAGGTTGCTGGTTCCATTCCCAGCCAGGGCACATAACCAGGTTGCAAGCCAGGTCTCTAGCCAGGTCCCCAGCTAGAGGCAGGTGAAAGGCAATCATACACTGATGTTTCTCTCCTTTTCTTCCTCCCTCTCTGCCCTTCTCTCTGAAAATAATGAATAAAATCTTTTAAAAATAAAGTAAATAAAAAATGCCATGGCCCTGGCTGGTGTGGCTTAGCCCTGGCTGGTGTGGCTCAGGGGACTGAGCACTGGCCTGTGAACCCAAGGGTCGCCAGTTCAATTCCTAGTCAGGGCATATGCCTGGGTTGCAAGCCAGGTCCCCAGCTGAAGGTAGGTGAAAGGCAACCATACATTGACATTTCTCTCCCTTCCTTTCTTCCTTCCTTCCCTTCTCTTTAAAAATAATGAATAATACCTTTTAAAAAAATAAAATGTTTGGACCTAAAAATAAATAAAGAGCGAAAAAAAAGTGTTTAAAAAAAAAAAAAAAAAAAAAAAGGCAACCAGGGCATAAAACATGTCCTGTTACACCATAACTCAGGAAGCCCAGTGAGTTACCTTAGTTCAATGAAAGCATCTAGAGACAGCGAACTAGACCCAGTGCCTCTGGAACGAGGGAAACCCAGAGGTGGGGGCCACATGTGCATGAGATCCTACAAGCATTTCCAAGAAGATCATGGTGACTTAAGGCCTCAGGTTGAAAAGGCACAGGCGTGTTCCCTGTAACTGGCCACACACACAAGGCCCTCCCCGTGGGCACCCCATTTCTTATTATTATGCATCCTTCTTGTACCACCCCTCCAAAGAGGGATTGAAATCCTCCACAATTATGATGAAAAACAACATTAGAAATGAATATGACGTGTTTCTGTCAAAATCCTGAAGTCCACTTAAAGAACACACATAACACCAACGGCAGTGAGCTCCCATCTCCACAGGAGTGGGTACTGCTTACGCCCACTTCAGGCTGAGATGCCGAAAATACCCGGAAACAATGAGAACCAACTGTCTGTCAGTCCTGATTCTTTATTAGCTAACAGCTGCTTCCAGAAAGAACATTTACTTCCGGCCTCCTCTAAGGCTGTTGTCTCAAATATCATTCCTTACCAAGTCACATTATTAGTAGCTTGAGAAAGGTTTCCAAAGGCCCCAACTACTTTTCTTTCTTTTTTTTTTAAATTTACACATTGGAGACCGCAGCATTGGAAACTTTGAAATACCTACACACATGTGCGCACACACAGGAACCCATGTCCATCTTCAAACAGAATTTTCAAAGTCATGGAAGGTAAGAACTTTTATCATGAAATAATACATTAATGACAATTCAGTGGACCTCCATCCCAGAATCTTGAGTCCAAAGCACTGTTTCCTATGATCATCACCAGCATCATTTTAATCAAAAATTGATTTTCATATACACATTTCCCAATTATTAAAATGATCAATTTGGTAAGAATAACTTCAGATTTTATTATAAAACATTACTAAATTAATATAAACTGTCACTAGGATTAATAAAAGCATTCAGATTCCCAGAAGCTATAAGGCACGCAGGTTCTTTTACTTGAATTTTGTTGCGTTTCTTTTATCTTCTCACTTGAAATTGCTATAAGGCCTTTTGTTGACATAGTTGTACATAATCAAACACACAGTTCAACTTCCTTGGTCCAAAGGTCTTTCTCAACAGGTGTGAAGAGCTGCTGATAAGCAAATTTTATAAAATCCGGCCCCAAATAGCAAATCTAGAGCAGGACGGCCAGTTCCCCTAGGCCTACAGCAGCTGGCTTTCAGGGATAGGAAGGGAAATGCATGAAAAACATCTTTTGTTCTTTGAAAAAAGTTTAACTTGGTAATTTTCATAGAATCAGAATTGCAAAGTAAAACCGTTGCAATGAATATTTTTATATAGATTGCTTCCTGGTCATTCCTCAGAGTTCCAAACGTTCTACTTCCCTTGTATTAGAATAGAACATATGCGCCCAGTTCCTGTAAAGAGGCCACCTGCAGGTATTTGAAAATGAAGTCACAAGCAGACATTTACCAGACCAAGTTTGAGTGGGAAAGAAAAATTTGCCCACCATATGCAAACCATTATATTCTGTCATTGTTAAATAAGGCTGATAATTCAATGTACAATGCAGGCATATGGAAAAAGCTCACAATTTGAGTAAATTATGCCTTTATAAGAAGGTAGAACAAGTTTGACCACAGCATACACATTTTATTAAAACTTGGGCAAGTTTTCATCCTAATCTCTGAGATGGATATGTGTTAAATTTAACAGATGAAAACTTTGTGCACATAACTTACCAATAACAGTTTTACATTATAGAGCTCTTGCACATAAATTTCCATCTCCTTTGATCTTCATAGCAATCCCGTAAGATAGGGAGGCAAGAAATACCATCCCTTCTTCAAAAGTGAGGTTCATGGGGTTTTCATTTTCTACTGCAAACAAATGATTTCTTAGCTATAATTAAAAAGACTGACCATACCAAGAATTGGTAACAATGTGGAGAAAGTGGCGAGGATGCACAATAAAGATGTTTCCACATAATTTTACCATATGTCCCAATAATTCAACTGCCTTGCATGCAAATATTAATAGCAACATTTTTCATAATAACCAACTACTTGAAATCACTCAAGTGTCCATCAATTGGTACAAGGATAAAATGTGGATGGAATTCTTCAGTAATAAAAACAGATCACTGACAGAATCACCAAATAAAGATGAAATTAGAAAACATCATGCTAAATGAAAGAGGAAGGGGCACTGGCCTGCAAACCCAAAGGTTGCTGGTTTGATTCCCCAGCCAGGGCACATAACCAGGTTGCAAGCCAGGCCTCCACCAGGTCTGTCACTGGAGGCGGGTGAAAGGCAACCATACATTGATGTCTCTCTCCCTCTCTGTCTCTCTCCCCTTCTCTCTAAAAATAATAAATAAAACCTTAAAAAATAATAATAAATGAAAGAGGCCACACACAAAAGAGTATACTTTATCATAGGGTTCCATTTACATGAACTTTTCAGAAGAGGCCAAGCCATAGATCAGGAAGTAGAATAGCTCCTGGTGCTGGGGATGAGAGGGATGCTGACTGTGAATGGTGGAAAATGGAACATGGGGGATGGTGGAACTATTTTAAAACAGGGTTGTCCTGGTGGCCACACAACTGTATGAATGCACTGGAACTCATTCAACTGTGCACCTGGAATAGGTGCATATTATTGTGTATAACTATACAATAATAAGTGTTTCAGTAGTTTCAAATCATTAAAAAAATTAATTTCTCAGATTGTATTATCTCCATTGTCCATGAACATTCTTAACCATTCCATACTGGGCAAAAAAAAACCAATCATGTTTCTGTAATTGAGTGATGGAGGTATCAAGAAACATACCAAAAAAAAGCCCATAGCCCTGGCTGGTGCGGCTTAGTGAACACCAGCCTGTGGACCAAAGGGTCACTGGTCTGACTCCCAGGCAGGGCACATGGCTGGGTTGTGGGCCAAGTCCCTGGTTGGGGGCATGTGAGAGGCAACCACACAGTGATGTGTCTCTCCCTCTCTTTCTCCCTCCCTTCCTGTCTCTCTAAAAATAATAGATAAAATCTTTAAAATCAAAACAAAACTGAGGGTTCTGCACTGAGTTCATTAAGTCTCTGCTCTCCACTAACAATAGACCAGGGAGCTCAGACACCACACAAGGCCAGCCCAAGGTAACTCAAAGATGAGGTATGGATTGCGTAACTGTCTCATGAAACTCAATTAATCCTAAATCCCCAGCCAGCTGCCTGTGACTTGCAGTGCCTCCTCCTTCAAGAAGTTCACCTGGTTTCTTCCCTCTACCATGGCTATGTGAAGCCTAAAATATTCACACAAAAGTGGCCTTTTGCCCCAAAATGTTTACTATTACCTACCTTAAGGTGAAAAAGTTTTTTTTTAAATCACCATTGAGATTTCAACCTCCCATGGCCCTCTGAAAAACTATATTTCTCTTCTGATTTTAAAATTGATTTTCTTGAACTTTGAAAAATTAAGTTTAAAAATAAGGCAGGGATGACTCTACAAAAGAGATAATGATGATGGACTTTAAATACCATGCTGTGTGGCCTGTTCTAATTACAGATCCATGGAAAAGAGAATATTCTTTGGCAAAACACACAACTCAGTCTCAGACCTAGCATGGGACACCACACCTATTTGTGTTCCACAACTGCTTACTTGGCCTATGTTAAGCACCCTGGTTCCAGATCTTCCAACAACCTACATGATAAGTCAGAATTTGATTCTTAAATGTGATCTGCCTGTTTCTTTTTTGAAGACAAAGAGGCCAACTAATTTTGTAAAGGGCAAATTAAAAAGACTATTTAAATCTGGAGTAAATTGAGTAGCCAAAAAAAAGTTCTTAGCCTTTTATTTTTTTTAATCCTCAGCTGAGGATATTTTCGTTGATTTTAGAGAGGCAGGGAGAGGGAGGCAGAGACAGATAAAAACTCTGTGTGTGTGTGCTTGTGTGTGTGTGTGAGAGAGACAGAGAGAGAGAGAGAGAGAGAGAGAGAGAGAGAGAGAGAGAGAGAGAGAGAGAGAGAGAGAGAGAAATGTGGGACAGAAACATCAACTGGTCGCCTCCTGTATGCCCCGACAGGGCATAGAATCCACAGCTAGATATGTGCCCTATGGTCTGACCTGGAATCAAACCCCCAACCTGTCAGTGCATGGGACGATGTTCCAACCAACTAAATCACCTGGCCAGGGCAAGAAAGTTCTTAATCTTCTAGCCTGTAGTGACCTAGCAACCTGACTGAGATGTCTCATGTGGATGGCTAGGGAGTGGGGAAGGGGGTGGGAGGGTCTGTGTTTATGAATAGTACTAAATTCCAGAAATTGGGTATGGATCGTATATCTTATACTAAGGATTTAAATAGCACTTTTTCTGCTGTTTATTTTTAACTGAAATGTAATTGACATATAACATTATATTAGTTTCAAGTATCCAGCATAATGAATGAATATATGTGTATATTTCAAAATGATCACCACCATATGTCTAGCTAATAGCCATCACCACAGTTACAAATTTATTTTCTTGTCATGAGAATTTTTAAGATTTACCCTCTTAGCAACTTTCATACATACAATACAGTATTACTAACTGTGGTCACCAGGCTGTACATTACATTCCAGGACTTAATTTATAACTGGAAGCTTATAGCTTTTGACCTTCTACACCCATTTTTTTCCCTCCCTGCACCCATCTGTCCTCTGTACCTCTTGGTTTGGTTTTCCTTTTTTTTTTAGCTTCCACATAATACCCTTTCAACTTAGCAAATGTTATTTTCCTTCCCTAATCCTTATTCCTAAAATCTACTTCAAAGGACATATACACAGTTTTTATAGCATTCAAAAGACTAAAGGTGATTTCTCAGCCTCGGCATTCCTGACGTTTTGGACCCAGGAGTTACACTGGGAGTGAGGGGTGTCCTGTTGAGAACCACTGATCTACAGTAACCCGAAGCTCTGAAGGAGTTTTCAAAACTATTCACTGTCTGAGACCTAATTAACTGAAAGCAAACTGTTGTAAATTCTAGGAATGTTCATAACCTCCCAGAGTAGAATCAACCTGGATGCGGTATACTTGGGACAGATCTCATTTCCTGCAACATTAAACCGAGTGCTTACAGAAGCAAGGGAGTGACTGCAACTGTATGCAAAACATTGGACAAACAAGGAAAAAAGTCCTGGAGGCAGCCTGCCTGACGCTGGTGCCCGAGGGACCCTCCTTTTCCTTCTCTCTGTCCACTGGGCTGCTGTTTTGTTCTTGTTTTTTAATGTTTTTCAATGCACTTAAATGTTCCTTACAACTGACTTGTAATACTTTCATGCAGATGATTTGAACTGCCTACTGTGCTTTGTCACCTCAGGAGCTATTATTTCAACCTAAAGTGCTTGCAAACCCCAACACAAAACCTGTCAGAAAGCTTGGAAAAGGTGCCAAGAAGTTGGGAGCCAACATAATCACATTGCGAAACAAGTATGAAAAATGCAGTGTGAACACAAGCAGAGGGGGCAAGGCGTACTGCTGGCTGGGAACAGAACCAGGAGATCTGGAAATGAAAGGGAAGGTCCAACCTAAGATCCTCCCTGCTGGAGCCAGCCACCACTGAGTAGGGGCTGGAAATAAAGTGAAGAGGGAGGGTGCCACTGTCTCTGAGCATCTCCGCAGCTGTGGGTGGTCCTTTTCGCCCCCGCTGTGCAGCATGTGTGAAGTGTGGACCCACAATGCTGAGTGATCTCCTGACTCATTCCCTCCCTCCTACGGGACTGCAGGTTTGTAGACCCGAGCCAGGCTATCAGTTCGGAACAACTGTACCACATTCCGAACAGGAATGCTTCAAGTCAGACAGGGCTCCTTAGCCTCTGAATGGAACGTGGGTGGGTGCTGGCTCTGTGCTCAGAGGATACAGAACTCAACTAGGTGCTGAGGCCAGCCCCAACTGCTGGGGAGGAGAAAGTCATAAAGCGAGACTCAAGGGAGAAACTGTGAGCACACAGCCCGTGACGTTGGAAATGTGGTGTGAGAATCCCAATTCTGCACCATTTCACCATTGGCTGTGGGGCTGCAATGGTATTTGTTTTCTACACAGGGAACCCCAAACAGCAGTCCTGTCCCTGCCAGACATGACACCACCCTTAAATTCCAGAGGGAAATGTGTTGGTGACACTCTCCTTCAGGACTCATAAGCACAGTTCCCGCCCCCCAACCAAAGATTATAGAAGCGTTGGGTTATTATTCCCAAAGATGACCTATGGAAGTCTTAAATGGCATCACTTTTTAAACAAGAAATGTTGAAAAACGTATTCAACTCCTTGTAGCTACAATACATCTGTAGCTTTCAGTTACACCATCATCAGCATAATTATTTCCCGGGCTTGCCAATGGGCCTAGGATCATTTGTAGCACTATTTCCATAGGAAGATGCTTTGTGTCCCAAACAATTAACTCACAAACACATCTAGAAAATAGCATGGTTGTTAACAGAGGCTTATCTGCCTGCATTACTATACGGTTCACACACAATTCGCCCCATGCCTTTAGCCAGTCCCAGTCTCCAGGGCACTCAGTGGGAAGGGTCCTGGAGCACCAACATTCTTTCCCATTGTCCAGCCCCTGAGGTCAATCTCCGTCATCACTGTCAGCTACTGAGAAGGGCAGCTTCCATGCAGAGGATACTGTGAAAACTATGAAGAGTACATTGTGGAAAGGGAGAAAAAAAGAGGAAAAAAAATGGAAAAAGGTATCACCAACAATAACCTAAACTTTATATCTAGCAAAGACTCGTTGGCATTCTCCCAACTCCCAATCCAAACCAAAACCAAACCAAATTAGGCTAAGTGGCAAGATGCCTAAATTATGAACTTATGATTTTCTAAAGAGTTGATTCCCATGGCTCTAGGGGCCAACTTGACAGTTGATTCGGTCCTGATTTTATATTCTGATTTTCCCTCCTTTCCTTGCAGTTCCTTGAAGCAACTTTTCAGTTAAACTATAGTGACTAAAAATAATTCAAAAAACAATTTAACATAGAAAGAAATGAGACTTCTCCAAGCTGCTGGAACTACCTCAACATTTTAAAAGTGACAATCCAAGGCACAAAAATCAAATGGTTCCATCTACTAGCCAACAGTCACATAGCGAACACACATGAGTTAGAAAAAAAATAGAAATTGGACCTAAACAATCAGCCAACACCTCTAAAATTCATTCAATGTGTATGCCAATTGACCCTGTCTGTCCATTTATCTGTCCATCCATCCACCATCAGGCCACCCTTTGACAAATCTATGCTTCCCATAAATATCTTTTGAGCTTCCTATTTTGTCTCAGGCACTATAAAAGATTCAACAGTATATAAAATTGTTCCTTGTCTAAAGACCTTACAACATATTAGAGGTAAACTATGCCTATTCTAAAACATTTCCCCTGAAGTCTCTTTCAAAGGAAATAATTCTGTAACATAAGGAGTAGAACAAGACAAGAAAGAGAATCAGGTAAATGGGGAAAAGACATGCAAATTTTATGAAATGAGGAAGACTGTTCTGAGTCTAAGGCCTATTAAAAACTAGTGGGAAATCCTCTCCAGAAGACACAAACAGCTGGTTTTAGAACTGCATTCCATTCTTCCTTTACTTGGAAACAGCAGGACATACAGAACAGAAGGACAATAAAAACTATCACAAGATGTTTGCACTCTGCGTGGCACGTAATACCAGACAGCCTTTACCTCTTAACTTCCCAGAGTTTATTGTCCTTTCCTATTCTTGACATGAATAATTAAAAAAAAAAAACCACACAAACAAACAAAAACTGATAAGATTATCTGAATGAAATACTGGCGGTGTTCTGGCTACCATCTGTTTTTAGGAGAAAACACACAAACTTCCTCAGACCAGGAGTTTGTCAATACTTCCTGAAAAGTGAATGGCCCAAGAACACAGTGGGAGGTAAATAAACTTACAACAGCTATTTCCCATTGCTGTTGCAAACATACTAATGGATGCCTTTGTAGAATTTTATTAACTTTCTAAAACAATGTTTATAAAATCATACTTCCTGAATTAAAAGGTGCTTAAAAGATGATCCCATCCAATCAAAAATTGGATCCATGCTGGTGAGCAAGGGAGCATTTGGACCCCTCCTGCACTGCTGGTGAGAATGTAAAATGGTGCAACTACTGTGGACAAGTCTGGTGGCTCCTCAAAAAGTTAAGCACTGAGTTGACATATAACCCAGTAATTCCACTCCTAGGTTCACACCCAAGAGAAACGAAACCATGTGTCCATACATCAAAACCTGTACATGAATGCTTACAATAGTTCCAAAGAGGAAGTAACCCTAATGTTTATAACTGATGAACAGAGTTTAAACTGTGGTATATCTACATAAATGATCAAAAGGATGGAGAATTGATCCATGTTACAGTATGAATGAGTATTGAAAACATTAGGCTAAGTGGAAGAAGTCAGTCACATAGGACCATATGTTGTATGCTTCCATTAATAATGAAATGTCCAGAAGCTATGTCCACAGAGACAAAAAGCAGATTGCTGGTTTCCCAGGACTGGTGTTGGAGGGACTGCGTAATAGGTGTGGGGTTTATTTATGGGGTGATAAAGGTGTTCTAGAATTAGATAGTAGTGATGGTTGTTGCATAACTGTTCGTATATACTAGTATTAGTATTGGGTTGGCCAAAAAGTCTGTTTAATTTTTTTTTTTTAAAGATTTTATTTCATTATTTCCAGAAAGAGGGAAAGGGAGAGAGGCAGAGAGGGAGAGAGACATCAATGTATGGTTGCTTTTCACCTGCCTCCAGCCACAGACCTGACTGGAGACCTGGTTTGCAACCTGGTTATGTGCCCTGGATGGGGAATCGAACCTGCGACCTTTGGGTTCGCAGGCCGGCGCCTTATCCATTGTGCTACCAGCCAGGGCTGTTTAATTTTTTTCTGTAAAATAAAAAACATATCTCTCATATTCACCAATAAGTTTATTGATTTGGATATTTTGAGTATGTCGGCTATCTCCTTCCCTTGGCCTCTAGTGGGTAGAGGCCAGGGATGTTGCTAAACATCTTCCAATGTATAAGAAGCCCCACAGCAAAGAATGATTTGGCCAGAGTGTCAACCAAGAAGCTTCGTAAAACACTTTTGACACATTCAATCAGCCATAGCACCTTCTCCATACACTGCACAAATCTTTTTGTTGTGTTTCAGTTGTGTTTTTCACCTTTCTTGAAATATTAAGGCATAATATGCTAAAAATGTTGCGTGTTTTCTTCTATCTTCAATATTAAAAAGGCTGCACAAAAATTCACCAATTTTGATTGTTTTTTTAAGCACACTCATATGACATCTGTCACAATGCAATCTAACAAAATTGTTTTGAATGAAGTAAAACAAAACTAAGCACTACTAGAGCTATCATACAAAAAAACTAAATGAACTTTTTGGTCAACCCAATATCTAGTGAATATGCTAAAAAACCACAATTGTACACTTTGAAAGGATGAATTTTATGATGGGTGAATTATATCTCAAATATAAAGGGGGAAAGACATACCACAATACAGAAATACAAGAAAATCCATGTCTGACGTCAGTCACTCCCTATAGTCCATATGCCAGCAAAGTCCTCTCTTCAGCTTGCACTAGCTTTTGTTGAGTTTCTATTACTTATAAACTAAAAGTATCAGCTAGTATTTGTTATACCCAAAATCATGACTTTTAGAAGATATCTGGAAAGCAATTCACTCAAGAAATCTATGCTAATGACCCCAAATAGTTTTATGTGTTTTCCCCCAGAACACCAAAAAAAAAAAAAAAGGAAAAAAAGAAAAAGAATTAAAAAAAGAAGTTATTTCAGTGCTTCGTCTCTTTGATGGATGTTATGCTAGGATCTACACCACTTATATTATAGGAGGCAGGGGTGGGTTTGATTTATTTGCCCTTGAATCTCTTAGCACCTAAAATAGAGCTAGACACACCAAATGAGGGCTGAGTGTTAATTCACTCACAATCCCCAATTCTACCTCAGAGCTCTCTGCTCAATGCCCAGGGAACACATAGTAGCCCCTGCAAAAACCATGTGACAGAGAAGTTGCAAAGATAATAGAGTCCCCACACAACCCCAAGTTGTTAACATCTTACAATAGCTGTGGCCCAAGTGTCACGACTAAGAAACAATGACTGGTACATTACTAAGGACTTGGCTCCACACTTCATTTGCATTTTACCATTTCCCCCTAATGTCCTTTTTCTGTCCCAGTTTCCCATCCATGACATTATTTATCATCATCATGCCTCCTTAGGTCTTCTCTGGTCCATGAGAGTCTCTCAGACTGTCCTTGATTAAAGGCCATGTTTTTGAGAAGTACAGGTCAGGTAACTGATAGAATGTGCCTCAGGTGGTGATTGTCTGGGTTTTTCTCAAGGCCAGACTAGAGTATGGTGGTTTTCAGTGACAGCTCAATCCACGGGTTCAAATCACCAGAGTGGGAATCCTGGCTTTCTTGCATTTGAACATGGCCGTGGACAAATTAACCACCATGGGCCTCAGTTTCCTTGGCTACAGGAGGGGAGATAAACACTATCTACCTCCCAGGTTACAGTGGAGGTTCAATGAGACAAAGATGAGTGGACACGCAGAAATCCCCTGTGTAGAGCAGAAGTGGCCACTGACGGACTGAGGACGCCATGCCAACAACAGTCCAAAGACTAATTTCACAGAAGCTGGCATGCTAACAGATGAAGCTCAGATCATTTAAACTTGTTGCCACAGGATGAATTTGGGGACATATACATACAGAGTGCCCATACTTGGGGGTGCTGATGAAGGAAGCAGGCCTCAAACATTTGGATTCTGAAGTCCAAATGAATTGGTCAAACCCCATGGGGCAGGTGGAAGCCTCAAGCTAAAAGGCCCAATTCTGTAAATTAGCTAAGTGCCACTTAGGCTCTGACACACAGTTACTTGGCTTACCTGCTGGCCTTAATCACCATCCGTAAACCATTAACAGGTCTGCACAAGCGAACAATGCAGGCATTCACCTTTGTCCAGTCCATCACAGAAAAAAGGCTGAGCCTCCAACCCACCAGGTGGTAGAAACCACTAAGACTAATATTGCCCCTCTTACCAATAAACTGTGGGTCAAATTACCTTGTCCTTCAATGCAACAGACTTGTTTTTAACTTTGTTTTTACAAAAACCAGAAGCAAAACACAGCAGCCAAGCATTTGGTGGTATCAACTTTGAATTCGACCTGGGTTCAAAAGACCCTCAGTCACTCAAAACTTGGAAATTCTCGAGAATTTCCAGGAACAGGGGCCGGGGAATGTCGTTAAGATCCGGCTGGGGTGGACCAGGAAAACGAGCTGCGTCCGGTGGGCTGAAGCCTGTGGTCTGCTCACCAAATGTAGCTGGGCCCCACTGGGACGGGAACATGGGAAACATGAAGCTCAGCGTTCTGAAGCTGAAAGAAAATTCCTCCCAGTTCCTCCCGACTCCTGGATGCCAAGGCCCAGCTAGACCAAAGTGGCCCTTTGCTCCCCTTTCGCATTTCCAGAAGGTCTCTCACTACCTAAGACCCAGACGCAAGAACAGATGGGACCTTACCAAGGAGCCGCATCCCCACCGAGACCAAAGGAAATTTCCTCAGAGTGAAGTCCAGTCCCCCTCCCCAAACCCACTACATTCTTCCTACATCACTCCAGCTGTAATTAAAGCACAACACACACACACGCACACACACACACACCCCTACCTCTCCTTGTACATAGTCTGGCTCCCAGCTGGAAGCCGGGACATGCCTGCAATAGAAACCCACAATGGTGGTGAACCCTCAAAGCAGAGGGGCTCCTCATCTAGAACAGAGTAGGACAGGATGGAAGATGACGTGCACCAAGCAGGGCCAGGCAAGAGCTCCACCGAGGAGACAGGACTCTGCTCCTAAGCTTCCATCGGTCTGGCCCTCTGCAAAACAGGGCCCTTCACCACGGAGGGAAAGGAACTACAGGTGGAGGAAGTCATCACTCAGATGCCAGGCTAAGCACACATCCAGGAAAGCATCCGGGCATAGAAATGCCCAGAAGGGAGGCTCTCATCCCTGACTTCACAGCAAAATCAAATGTACCAGGGCCCTTGAACCTCAGCTGAGTCCAGGAAGCCACGCCAGATGTGCGTACCTCGGACATCAGGGGCTGCGTCTTCCGTGGCTCCACCACGATTCTGCATCCAGTTGGGGTGGAGGCCAGGGCTCCTTCCACTGCCCCAATCTGCACGTCCACCAATTCAGTGACTCTCAACCCTGGTGTGACTCCTAGGAAACAAGGGTCCCCGCGCAAAGCAAACACCAGCTAAAACAAAGCACTGGATTTAAAACCTTGAGTCTAAACAGCTGCCCTGGCAGGGAAGGCATTAGGTCCAAGCAAAACCAGGAAGGGAGAGAAGGGAGGAGAAAAGTAAGTTGGTTTAATCAGCAACATGTATAGTCTGTCGCAGACCAGAATGCACTGCTCCTGAGTCCTGAGTCATGTACTACACAATGCTGACATGCAACTCTACACTTACTATTTACTCCAAAAATCAACGCTCACGGCAATCCACATACTTGTTTTGAAATTAGTTAAAAGTCATTTTAAAACATGTCATTTAAAAACTGTTTTAGGCCCTGGCTGGTGCCTCAGGGATAGGTGCTGGCCTGCAAACCCAAAGGGTGATGGTTCAATTCCCAGCCAGGGCACATAACCAGGTTGCAAGCCAGGTCTCCAGCCAGTTACATAGTTGGAGGCAGGTGAAAGGCAATCGTATACTGATATTTCTCTCCCTTTCTTCCTCCTTCCCTGCCCTTCTCTCTAAAAATAATAAAGTCTTTTAAAAAAATTGTTTTACCTGGCTGGTGGCACAGTGGGTAAGGTGCCAGCCTACAAACCCAAGGGTTGCTGGTTTGATTCCCAGCCAGGGCACATAACCAGGTTGGCAAGCTAGGTCTCCAGCCAGGTCTGTAGCTGGAGGCAGGTGAAAGACAACTATACATTGATGTTTACCTCCCTCTCTGCCTCTCTCCCTTGCCCTCTAAAAATAATAAAATCTTTTAAAAGTTGTTTTAGAAATTCCCACAAAATTGTAACGAAGCTCGCTTGCTAAAGATCACCTAAGATGTTACTCTTTTCAAGAAAATGTCCTTTATTAGCATGGATTCTGCAATGCCACTGCAATACCAATGGACTACCATAACATCCTATTCCAAGACACATGCAAACTGCCTATTGACGTATGAAATCAACATCCCTGGATAATTCCATGTAAAGCTGTGCTTAAGCCCAAAACTCAGCTTTTCAAACAGCAATAAATCATCTTTACAAGCTTCCACAGAAAGTCTACGCGCTACTCCCTCCTGCTACCACCAGGCAAACTGGAAAGCCTCTTCCAGCCTACAATCCAAGCTCATTTGTTCTCCCAACAAATGCCACAGAGGTGTGTCCACAGGCACAGGAAATCCAGAGACAAAATCATTCATCTCCACTACCTCCATTTACAGGCTCTAGTGACGACCCCCCCAGGGGACATCCGGCCTGGGCCAAAGGATCCAGCGTCAATTAGAAGGGCAGAGCCAAAAGGGCACCCCCACCCCCGCAACCCCCACAAAGAGGTTTGTTTAAATGCAAGGGTATCACTGAAAACAACAAGGACAAAATATTGTTGGTGGCTACAAACACTCATGGGCAACCCACCAAAGGCTATCAAGCACCTGAAGGGCATCCCTGAAAGTCTACAGACCTTCCTCCTAATCTCAAGACCTCCTTGAACACGTTTTGTTCCAAGAAAGAGCTGACCTACAAGCACGTGTGTGCTCTTACTGTCCTCAGTCACAGGCTGGCAGTTAAGCAGAATTCCCGAGGCCCGGAGAAGCTGAGCAGGGAAGGAAGCAGTGTCAGCGCATCCTCTGGGGAAGCAGCAGCAGGAATTAGCATCAGCAGGGCACCCACCCCCGAGTTAAACCCACCAGAGCTCCCTGCTCCTTGGTTCCCAGCTCCCGTGAGATGCTCTCACCTCCTGGCTAAGCGCATCTCCAGACCAGCACTCCTAGCAGACTTCATGTGAGCCACGTGTGGAATTCTACATTTTCTAACAGCCACATTTTTTTTAATGTAAAAAGAAACAGGTCACATTAATTTGAGTACAACCTGTTATTTAACCCCGCGGTGGCAAAATATTACCACTTCCACATGTAAGCAACCTAAAAAAATGTATTAATGAGAATTTTACATGCATTTTTCATACTAATTCACAAAGTCTGGTGGGTATTTTAGACTCACTGAACACCTACCTCACTTCAGAAAAGCTATATTTTAATTGCCTGCTAAATTGGACCATGGAGTTCTACACACTTTGAATCAAGAGACATTAACGTGAGTTCATATTGAGTAGGGGGGAATGTTGTACAAAGACAGTGTCTTCTTTTAATTTTTTTCTCATTTTGGGGAACAAACTTTCCCAGTGACAACCAGCAAAGGTATGTAAGAATTACTCATGATCTCACCTGTCCCACCCTAACCTGCCTCAGCTTCATATCCATCTGGGCTGATAAAAAAACACTCTTCCTCTTCCTCTGAAATAAATGCATGTGATGAATTAGAATTGCTTTAAAAACGCAAATTCTACATACCCACTCCATAAGATGATTAAAATGGCATTGGGGAACTAGGTGCATAAATTCCCCTGTGACATTTTTTACCAAAGGGAAGGGAAAAACCTATCTGTTTACTGTAATACAAAACTCCCAGCAATTTCAACAGCAATGTTTTATACATTCCTGAACTCTTAATTGCACATGTCAGCTCATTAGCTGAGTTATTGGTGGTTTAGAGTTAAGACAAATAAAACTAGACAATTAATTATACGTTGAGCAGCAGAAAGCATGTGCTTTCACCCTAAAACTGCCCTCTTTTCCTCCCAGCCATAACCAGATATTTTTAATGTGATAACAGAAGAGAAAGAGTCTTGCAGACCTAATAAGAATTTTCTAAGGCAAATGTGTTTTTGATTGGAGTTTCCATAAGCTATAGGTTAGAAAGTGAAATATATAGAACAGCAGTGGTAACTACCCTGCAGCCTCGGGTAAGTATAAGGATCTGAAGAAAGACAGACTCCAGAAAAACTGGCACATTCCCCCACATATCCTGCAGGGAGGTGAATAGCTCAGACAGGCAAATTGGCTTTTCAAAACATGGGGCTGTGCCATCAGGGACAAAGGCCCGGCCAGACCATTTGTCCTCAACACCTTCCCATGTCTGATGCCCCCACCCTAGTTCCCACACCCTGTTCCTCTTTGATTCACGCCACACCAAGGAGCCAGTGTGATCCTTGCAACCCACACCCCGCCTTACTTGGATAGATTCCCTCCCAGGGCCTGTGGCCTGGGCACACTCTGGCCCCTGCCCCCTCTCCAGCCTCGCTGGGGCTTTTCTTAGGTCTCAGCCAGGCTGAGCCTTTCCCTACAGCCCTGCCAGTGATACCCATGCCCTCTTTTAGCCTGGGCATCATCACCACCTCCCCTGGAGGCCCTGGTCTATCTCCACAAATCAGTCACCTCTGCTCCTACACCTTTGGCCCCCCATGGTGAAATCAGTACATAAATAAATCACTCCTGCAATGCCAGCCCTCCCTGCTAGATGGGGGCCAGGACCGCCTCAGCTAGGAAAGACAGAAGGACAGACTCCTAACAAAGGCCCAAGAACAGAGTAGGCTTCAACATGGACTCCACCCACCGGGACGCTTTGTCAGGAGAGTGCATCCTTCTTTTACTAGCACTGTCTTTTAACAAGGACCCTGACATTTTGTGTCTAACTCACTTCCTTGGGCCTACCTCTCCAGCATTTAAATAGGGGAGAAAAAGACAGGTGTTACGGATTCTGGGGTTCACATTTGTGGAAACCAATAGCACAAGTGATAGATAGCTACACCCTAAAAACACATCATTATCCTAAATTACCTACCAAGACCCGCCGTCCTCCAGGGTCCCTACAATGAGAAGTCAGTCCCTGCTCAATTTGGGAGCCAGGCACTAGTCTGCTCACTGCCCAGCCCCATGCTACCTTCAGTGCCAGCCAGGCTCATTGTCTAGATTGAAGAACGTGCATAGGAGTTCCACCACCCCACCCCCTCCGGCCCCCAGTGCCCGGCTCCCTGGCAGCTTCTAAAGCCAAGCCAACATGAGGCCATATTTTCCACCTGGGTGGCAGCTCATTTAAAATGACTGATTTGAGAAACTGTTTGCTTTTTCTACCCAGGCTGAGGTATTCAAGAGGGTTTTCCAGAACTCTGACCTGGTGTTCTATTTCTTTCATGAATCCCAAGATAGGTTCTCACCTTCTAGCAAACTCATTTTACCTAGAGAAGCACCACCATCCAAAATTCCACATGCGCTCATTCATTCTACAAATATTGACTTAGCCCTTGTTGGCTGCATCAGGGCCAAGAAAGACACAATTCAAAAGGCAAGGACATGCCTGGGCTTCAGAACCTAGCAGACCAGGCTCTGGTCCCCCGACTGGCCACTTAACGCTGGAGAAGTGCAGTGACAGCAGGCACATCGACTGCCTGCCAGCCGCTATTCTAAACACTCCACATCTGCTAACTTGTTTACTTCTAACACCAGCAACTAATAATGTCCCTATTTAACAGACAGATGTGAGAAATGGGGGGGGGGGGGGGGCAAAGATAGTGTCTTCTTTTAATTTTTTTCTCATTTTGGGGATCAAACTTTCCCAGTGACAACCAGCAAAGATATGTATGTATTACTCATGATCTCACCTGTCCCACCCTAATCTGACTCAGCTTCACATCTACCTGGGCTGATAAAAGAACGCTCTTTTCCTCTTTCTCTGAAATAAATGCATGTGATGAATTAGAATTGCTCTAAGAATGCAAATTCTACATAAGCTAATACATAAGATGATTAAAATGGCATTGGGGAACTAGGTATATAAATTCCTAGAGCACATAAAGAACATGCCCCAAATCCCAGAGCTAACAGGTGGTGGAACTGGTTTTTATCTTTTTTTCTTAAAAAGAAAAACACCTTTATTAATGTAAAATTTATATATCCTAAAATTATATATACCCAGGCAACTCCATCCTCCTAATTCCACATAATTCTGCTTCTACCACCACTTAGTTTTCCTGAGACACAGTGTCCTATCATACAAATTGCAAATAAACTCTGGTCAACAAAGGAGTGAAATGGTTAAGGAAGTGAGTATTAGAAAAATGATGTTGACACCTGGCAGAGAGAACTGCTCCACAGCCAAAAACGGGCACAAGACAATTGACTCTCAAAGTAATCAGAGACAGGCCTAGTAAATTCAGAAAATAGCCATAATAAAAGAGAGAGAGATAAATAACACAAGAAATGCGGACAAAAAATGCAAAGGGCAATTGTGTGTTTAAACAAGTGAGGATCTGTGTTTCTAGGGCTGAAGTATTTACAAAAGAGAGAATGCCGAGTTGAGTATCAGGCCAAACTACTGAGAAGAGCCTGGAGCCTCTCTTTGGTACATCTTGCCCATTTGACCCCTATAACCCAAGGCCAAGGATCATGCTTGCTGTGGACAGTAGTCTAAATCCCTTCCTCTCAAGGTGGGTATGACCATCTTTAAGCAAGTCAACACACTTGGATACACTTTCAAGAGTAAATTCAGTGTACTTAACCTCAGACACTTGGCTGGTCTCGTTTGGCAAAGCTTACTATGGTCCTTGCCCTCACTGACTTTGAAACCCATCTCTTTAAGCTGTCACTGCAGGAGCCACTTCCCTGACTCCCCGCCTCCCCCAGGCAGCAGGAACAGCCCCAGGCCTGCAGGGCCATGGGCCTCTTTCAGCACCGCCCCCCTTGACACGTGCCCCAAGGCAAGAAAGTTCTGCCAAAGCAAAAGGCAGTGTTACCTTAGATATTACCCACTTTCAAACATATTTTACTGCTCTCAGGAAGCCCATGACAGCAGCTAATCTTTTGTTTGCTTTCAAGAATCAACTCTGCTAGGGGAAGAACGAAGACATTTAACCCCTGATTTCAAAGAAGGTAGTTGGCCAAGAAGGGCCTTCACACACATATACGACCCTGCGCACTGACCCACGGGGACAACGTATGGGTCCAGGGTGAGAGTGGTGGGGACTTGAAGAGTAGGAGGTTGTTAACAAAGTGACATCTGAGGAGGCAGAATAGTCCAGCAATTGTTGAGTCCAATTTCCTGCTCCATTTCTTCCATGGCAAATCAGAAACAAACCAAAAAAAAAAAAAAAATAAAGGCAAGAAAAGCACGCCTACGGATGATGGCCACATCCTCAACTGCAGTGCCCTCAGAGGCAACAGAGATTTCTTACACTTGGCCTTGGTGTGTTCACAATAGTAACAGTGTCTCTCTCACATGCAGCCCCATATCCGTTAACAGGCCCCGGAGGTGCCCACCGCCTGACAGAACAGCTGCTCCTGGGGCGCCCCCATGGTCACTCGGGGTAGGGTCCCCACTGGTCCTTCCCCCACCCGCCACCTCTATGGACTGGCTCACTTAGGAATAAAAGGAGTGAAGCCCTTACTTGAGGAAGGTTTCTCCCCATCAGTGCCCCTGCCAGTGGGGGCGGCTGTGCCCTGCAGATGGTTAGAAGACCCCTGGCTTTCACACAGTGCATAGCCCCACCCCCAACTGCAACAAGTAAAAATATCTGCAAACATTGCCAAATGTCCTCCACTGGGGTGGGCAAAATAACCTCCGCTGAGAGCCTTCTTCCCTTTAGACCCTTGCTTTTCATGCCCACTGACATCCCACCTGGAAGCAGTTTTATGGACATTATTTATTTATTTATTTTAGTTGTAATCAACCTTTTTCATGAAAAGATCATCAAGTAACAGTTTTTCATCACTGGTGCTGTCAGAGTGCACTCAGACTCCCCGTGTCTGAGTGGAGAGTGCAGTCTGCTTTTCTACCGTGCCTGCTGCTCTGGCCTGAATGTATCTGAACTCTCGAGGGCAGCAAACTCAATGCGACGGTTGACAGTACAGTGGCCCCGACAGGAGTTTGGCCACAGAGGCCATTTGAGCTCATTAACTCCTAAGGGCCAGATGTGAGAAGCCTGGATGGCCAAAACCACCTTACCATCTCTCCAAACTTCCTCCTCCTCTATCCCCACCATGAAGATTTCCACCCTCATGAGGTAAAAAGCTGACATCCTAAGCAATCCCATTCCCCGCAACCAAGACTGCCAGAATGCTGTGGATCCGGCCACATGTGCCTGATGTATCCCTCCTTATCTAAATCCTTTGGTGACTATGGAGAAGAGGAAGCCATGCATGTTCACGGAACAAAATCATCATGATTCCTAATACCCACTTGAAAAAGTTGATTTCCTCCTTGTCTGTTCTTTGCTTGCCTCTTTGTAACTTAATTAAATGGTGGAGCCAGGATTCAAAACAGAAGTCATTCCAGGGCATGTAATTATTACACAGCTTCTCAAGTGAGAGACAGAGAATGCGACAACACAGGAAACAGAAGAAAAAGGATGTGCTCATAGGAAGCACAGCACAGGTTGGAGAAAGTAGCAAATGCTGCAGGAAGGGCCAGAGGAGCTGTCACTGATCGCTCCATCTGCTACTGACAGATCACTGGGGACAGCATTTTCACTGACAGTGATTTACTGGAAAAAGAAAACAACAGAGGACACAGGACAATTTCATCTGTCCCAAAATGTAGCGTGGGGAATGTGGGGGGTATAGATAAATCATTTAAAATAAGTTTATTAAACCAATAGAAAATAGAAGTAAAAGTAGGAGCTATGTTAAAGCTACCATGGCTCTCCCCAAAACACAAATCAAGATACATCCATTCCAGTCTTTCTAAATGTGGGTTTCTGGCCAGAGAGAAATCAATATGCACATTATGTATAGGAGGTGTATTAAAAACATATAGACATTATTTTTATATGGTGCTTTTTACATTTATATCAAAAAACGGAGCCAACACTAGAATGTTACTCAGTCAAAAAAGGAATGAAATACTGCAAGCTACAAAAACACATGAAACCCAAACGCATGCTAAAATTCAGACACAAAAAGTCATACACTATAGTTCCACTTATATGAAATATTCAGCAAAGGTAAACTCCATAGAGACAGAAAGCAAACTGGTGGTTGCCAGGGGCTGGGGGGAGGGGCGGGGTATGAATGGGAAATGAATGTTTAATGGGTTTGGGTTTTTATTTGGGGGTTAAATAAGTTATAAAGATGGAGCCCTGGCCCAAAAGTATCAGGGTCCTTATAAGAAGGGATACTAGAAGCCTCACTCACACATGCATGCTCTCTGTCCCCTCCAATGTTGAGGACACAACCACAAGGCAGCTCTCTACAAGCCAGGAAAAAAGCGCTCACAGAAACCAAATCAGCCAGCACCCTTGTCTTGGACTTCCAGCCTCCAGACTGTGAGAAAGCAAAGGTCTGTGTTTGAGCCACCAGTCTGTGGTAGTTTGTTGTGGCAGCTCAAGTGGACTAAGACAGGACAGCTATGATGAAACCCATTTTACAAAGGGGAGCATAAGGCACTGAGGGGTGACTAGCCTGCCCAAAGTCTTACTCTGGGCAGCAGGAGGTTGGTGTCCAAACCTGGGCAGTGCGCTTCCCAGCCTTACTCTCTACTACGCTGCACTCTATGGGAGGTGTCCTCAGTCATCGATGCCTGAGTGATAAAGAGGGATGGGACAGAATCCTAGTACGGCTTCCAACTTTCAGACCTCACAGCTCTGCAAAAAAGGCACAGTAAACTTTTAACCTTTTTCCCCTATCAAAAGACAAGATTACCCAGCTTCTATTCCAAGTAAAACGTTAAGGGACAGACCAAAAAGACTGAATAACATGGGGATCCCTTCTGAAAATGCAGAAAATTTAACCTAGAATCCACCCTCTTGAAGCAGTTACACAATATAGTAATTATTTTTTGGAACCAAACTAAAACTAACCCAAAAGAAAATATAAGCCATCCCATTCTCTCTCTCTCTCTCTTTTTTTTTTTTTGCTCCAAAGTTAAGAAGCAGCTCTTTATTACTTAGGGAGTACAAGTCCCGGTCAAGTTTTATTTGGCCCACTCAAAGACCGAGACCGAGACCGAGAGAGAGTGCACTGATTTGTTACTCCACCTATTGACGCATTCATTGGTTGATTCTTGTTTGTGCCCCAATCAAGGACCAAACCCGTAACCCTGGCGTATTGAAACGACACTCTCACCAGCTATGCTACCCAGCCAGGCCAGCCAGGCCTTCTAGTTTTCTAAAAAAACCCAGGTATGTCGATGTCTGTGAATTGTCTTCATTTGTAAAATCAAACCATTTTGATTTTTACTTTCTATCGAAAAATCAATTAAAAATTTTTTTTAATTAAAAAAATAAACCTGGAAGGCCTGGCAACACTGGGCCTTCCTTCCCAGGCATGAGCTACGCTGGGCCACTGCCCCACGAGACCCCATCACCCACAGGCGGGCTCATTTATTTTGGACATAGTGCCGCCATTCAGGGGAAAGCTTTTGAAGGAAAGTGTTTCAATTATTTAATGGGCTTGTCAGGCAATGCTCTTAATTAAACTTGGCTCAAATCAAAAGGAAAATGAGCATAATTTGAGGCCAGTCATGAACATAATCTATTGAATCAAATCTTAATTCTGACCAAATGACAGAATAAAGCCCTTTTTAAAAGCATGAATTTAGCCACTCAAGTGAGTAAGTAAGACCATTTATAGCTGCCAGGGCTTAAGGTTTCCAACATCTTTCACCTGCCACCCTGCTCCATAACGAGCATGCGTATGTGTTCGCATGCACACATGTGCGCACGCACATACGTACACATGTACACCCCTCATGTCACCGCCTCAATATTGAATTTCAGCCTCCAGCAAGTCAGACTTTTTCCATTAGTTTCATTTGGGACAATTCCTGGGCTAGAGGCACGCTTCCTGGCCTGCTGCCAACTGAACGCCAGAACACAAGGAAATTCTGTTTATTCCTCTAAGACATAACTGATTCTATCTTGCCTTTGGTGTTTATAAAGTTCACCAAAAAGGAGCTGACATTTCTCACAGTGCTTCCATTCTTCTGTGATTGATAACCTAACACAAATATCTCCGGTGATAAAACAAACTACTTTCATATTCAGAATTGAAAGGTGCTAAAAATTTACCAAATGAAACTATGAACAGTTTCTTGAAACTCTTGCCATATTATTTTAAAATTGATTTGAGAGAGAAGGAAGAGGAAGAGAAAGAGAGAGAGAGAGAGAGAGAGAGAGAGAGAGAGAGAGAGAGAGAGAGAGAGAGAGAGAACACTGATTTGTTTTTCCATTTACTTGTGTATTCACTGGCTGTTTCTCGTATATGCCCTGACTAGGGACTGAACCCGCAACTTAATGTATGGGGATGACATTCTAACCAACTGAGCTACCTGGCAAGGGCATTGCCAGTTACTTTTAAAAATGAAAACCCTGAATAATATATTCAACTCTTCTCTAGCAATAAAGCTGGGGGCAGGATACATAGTAATTTTGGCCGAAAATCCCGGCTATTGTGCCATAAAATGGGTAAACATTTCAAACCCCAGTAATCTGCTTCTCTGCACCTGGCCACGTGAAACTTGACTGAATGATTCATTTCAAGCCTGCCCTTGATCTTGGATAAGCTCGTCCTTCACAGGTCTGTCTCTGGAGAAACTGTATCTGCAAGGTGGAGACTCGCACTAAAATGGTAGATGAGGTCCGTCATCACGGAGACTCCAGGAAGGCAACAAGACAGAGACCAGGGAAGCAGTCAGGAGGAACAGTTCTGCAGAGAAGCATCACCACCCTGAGCAGTGCCTGGGTAGGGGTGGATGTGTGATGTGGGGTTGGGTGTGGCCTGGGCACAAGCTCTGGCGTCAGAACCAGAGTGACCAGTTAGAACCACGTTGCACCCATGTATTACAAGTTCAGAAATAAGCCAGCAAAAATCAGAGTTCCACATACAACAGGCAGAGGCAACACTATGCCTACTTGGGGTGCGCATGAAAGGGGGGATGAGGATACAGCAGGTGAAGAGGCATCAGCAGAAGGAAAAATCTCCATAATGCAGGGTAGTCTCTGTACCTCAACGTAAATGTTTTCTATCATGTCAGTTAAGGCAAGAAACTAGCTGGGGCTCCTCACTGAAGGGAGGCACCTGGGAATATGGATTTGGGCAATAAAGATCAGGAAAGGCACAGCAACATCTGTCTGACCCCAACCAATCGATAAAGGCCTTAATATCAGGGCTGCTGGGCAGAGAGAACTCACTGTTGGAGTCAACACTGCTGATCCCACCACTGAGCATACAGTCACTCTATATGATCCCGACCTGTGACAACCTCCCCAAGGTTGATGACAACTTTCATGAGCTTTGGCTGGGACACCCTACAAACCCTGCAGAGCCCACTTATAAAAGAACCTAATAATGATATCCATCTACCAGAGAGAAGCCAGCAAAAGAACAAATCAATTCATCCCGTAACATCCTGTGGGGACAAGTGATGTCCGAGGAAGCCTATGTGGTCCATCTGTGTCACTGTTAAGTCTAGAGACCTGTTTGTTATTTTTGCTGAAGTCACTATTTTTGTTTTGCCCACTTACAATATTAAGTTTCTAGCCCCAGATACGTGTTATATTTGAGAGCATCCTAGACAAAATATACCCTCAAACTGAGTACACACACCATAAAATTAACCTTGAAAGATGACTGTTACCCATTGTGGGACCATCCAGCATTAAGAAAAATCCAAACATTTGATAAGGCTGCAGTCAATCTTCTAGACAGCAATCCACCTGGCCTGGAAAACTAAGATAAGCTCTTGAGATATCATATCAACTTGAAAGAAAAAATGCACATGGGCTCTGGAGTCAAACAAAAAACTTGGAATCCCATCTACCAGCTGTGTGATTTGACTACCGTATTTTTTGCTCCATAAGATGCACCTTTTCCCCAAAAGTCGGGGGTAAATGTCTGTGCGTCTTATGGAGCAAATATTGCATCACAGACTGTGATGTGTATTACCTGACTTGTCGGTGGTGGTGACAGCTGTTAGAAGAGGAAGCAGTAGGCCCACTCAAAACCTCTGGGGACACAAGTGTCCCACTTTCCTGGGTATCTGCCCATCATCTGGGACCTGGGAGCATGCAGAGAGCTGCCTGACACTCCCAGTTACACCCGCTGACCTGTTGGATCAGCTGAGGATAATAATGAGCATGAGGCCTATTAGTGCTGTCCCAGTTTAGAGCACACATCAGCAAAACTACAAAAAAAAAAAAAAAAAAAAGCTTTAAAGAAGTAAAGACTCCTCTAGCTGTAATTCCTGGGAGTCTTACCAGCCAGTTGCAACCTTTCCATTATTTCCATCAACAAACCATGTAAAGTCTTTATGCAAGAGGGGTGGAACAAATGGATGGCTGCTGGTAATCATGACCTGACACCTACTGGATGAACAAAGAGGCCCCTATCACTCAAGTTTGTGAGTGGGTGGAAACATCATGGCCCTCCGTGAAGGATGAAACCATTGTATGGTCATTCAAAAAATGTGGCATTAGCAATGCCTTAGATGGAACTGAAGATAGCAAAGGTGATTAACAGTGAATTGTGAACAACTGAGCTTCTGACACCAGCGATGATGAGTTCTTGGGGTTCCCAGAAAACTAGAAGAGTATTTGAACCTTAAAGTCTCTCCTCATTTGTTTTTTTTTAAGATTTTTTTTTCATTATTTTTAGAAAGTGTCTCATAAATGTCCTCTATTATTGTCAAGTTTTAGATGTTTACAGTGTCTGAATAAACACTAAGGATGTTTCAGGTTCATCAGTGAATCAACCATCCTTCCTAGATATCATCTAGTGGCCCTTCGGAAACATCGTGGTCTCAGTAAGGCAGGGGTGGGAGTCCCACTTGAACCTCGCTGTCAACCTTAGCTTAGCCTTGTCTCACACAGGCCAGGTCCACCACAGGTCCCGCGGCACAACTGAATCACGTGAATTTCATCAACAGTGGCCTTTAACAAGCAGTGATCTCCGAAGCAAAGAAATCATTCACCATACTCAAGTTTCTCATTAATCTGAATTAACTGAGCTGGTGAATAAGGGCGTGGTGTCAGTCCCTTACAAGCCGAATGGCTTAGTCATGAGTGTTAAGTCCAAGCCTTGGTAACATGCCATCAACTACAGCCTCATTACCCACCCATCAGGCCCAGATTTCCATCACGAACCACCTCCAGAGACCTAATTCCACCTCAGGGTCAGCTAATGCCCAACAAATTACCCACTTAAATTAATTTTGTATCAACAGATAGTGGCACAGACTCTTATTCTAGCAAATTAAATATCCCATTTGGAGTCCTGCAGAGTCTATTTAAATGATTCCCAATCAATATACAAAGCATGCATGACATTGCAATTCATCTAGGAAGATGTCTCATTTACAGCGCCTTACATATTAAAAAGCAGAAGTCAAAAGAACATCAGATTTAATTTTTTTCTTTGTCTTTCTGCCAAAAGCGTGGTGGGGAACATAAGGAGATACAAGGAAAAACTCATTCTTACCATGATGTACACTTGAAACATCTTATAATTTTATATGTCAATTATATCTTAATGAAGCTGAAATTAAAAAAAAAAAAGAAACTCGCTCCTAAACCACAGATTAAATCCAGGAACTTTAAGACATACCCAACTTAACTTCCCTCTATATAAAGGTTCAGGGAGAATAATCAGTATTGTAAGTATTCTTCCAATTATTTTCAGCAAATGAGAGTTCTGCTTGTTTGATTCAACAGCCTTTATCAAGCTTTCAGTGATTCATTCTGTGGCTTGCAAGAGAACGACATGCTAGGTGAAAATTTAAGCAGAAAGACAAATCACATACTTTCTTGTCAAAACAGAAAGAAGTGAAAAAGAAAAGAGAAGGTGTGGAGTTTTGTTCTTCAAGTTTCAACTATTCCCAGTTCCAGGAAGCTGCCTCTTGCTTTATCAGGATTTGGAGCTGGAGTGTTTGGTAATTAACTAAAATAATCAAGTGACAGGGAAAGTCCAGAGAGCAGAGTGCAGATCTCTAATGCTGGCCTCTTCCAGCTTTCTTCCGTCTCAGAAACATCCATTGGTCTCCTGGTGTTCTATAACAGAACTTGTCCATTGTTTATTGCCTTGGTGTTTTTGGCTAAGTGCAAGCTCAAGGTAAAGGAAGCTTGGGAAAAAAATAACTTTACATCCCATTATATACATACACATTTTATACTTAAGAGATTGTATTTATTTTTCACTAATATTACAGAATTCAATTTTTGAACAAATATAACTAAGATGTAACTAGAGCTCTAGATATACAATTAAGCTATAGAATGTAATTCATATTCTATAATATGAATTTTTTTTAATCAGGTGAATGTACCATACCCACATGTATAAATACCCCTAAAAATACATTATAGGGATAAACTTGGCACTATGAGCATTCAGACTGAATCAATCTGTTTTGGGGAGCTCCCCTGTGAATTTTAGAATGTTTACCAGCATCCTTGATTTCTACTCACTAGATGCCAGGAACGCCCTTTCCCACATTGGTGGTAACCACCAAAAACATCTTCAGACATTGCTAAATATCCCTAGGAAGGCAAAACCCTCCCAGGTTGAGAACCACTATTCTATATTAAAGCATAATCCTAATTCCATTTCTAAAGGCCTACCCAGCCCTCACTTATGTCCAGACTGCAGAACACACATACTGATAGAAAAATGCCAGCACTTTTCTTTGTAAACTACAAAATCTGTGTGTTAGGAATGTAAAATATTAGTAGCTACCATATCACCATCTTAACTGAATTAGAGCTTTGAAAAGTCAACTTTAATGTAAACCATTAATTACTTTTTAAAAATATCACATCACATCGCCCTGGCTCGTGTGGCTCACTTAGTGGGAGAATCAACCCGGAACAGGAAGGTTGGGGGTTCAATTCCCAGTCAGGCCATGTACCTAGGTTGCGGGTTTGATCCCTGGTCCAGGCGTATACCAGAGGCTACCAATTGGCATTTCTTTCTCACATCCATGTTTCTCTCTCTCCCTTACTTAGAAAAAAAATCTCACATCACCTGAAGGAAGGTCAATCTTCCAAATGGTTCCTTAAAATTTTTATTACTTGCTATGAATCTAAACTGTAAAAAAAGTCTTAAGTAAATAATGCATATATATCCCTGAATGTGAATGATGCAGCACTTTTATCCAGCTCTGCTGAGGAAAAGTGAAGAGTCCAAATGCCTAAATCACTGACAAAGGTAGCTGAGGGTCACTGACATCTAGCAAGCAGACAGAAGCAGTCAGTTCTCCGATGATAAGCAAGATTCACCTCCTAGATTCCAAAGCAAATATGCTTCTCACAACATCACTTCATGGGCATCTGGGACTTATCAGAAACAAAGGCTGTGACATATGACTTAGGAAATTCAGTGTGGCCTTCACCATCAGTAGAAATGCTCTCCTCAGGAACCTACAAAAATGTCATTGAAACTAGTCTTTTAATCTTCTTCCCCCAAAGAATACCTACTATGCTTCTCACTCAGGATGAATGTGAATGTTCATTTGCTATCACATTAACAATTTTCCTTGTTGCCTTAGAGGAAAATTTCTATCCCTTGTTCCAGTTGCTGGCAAAAAAAGGATAATTCTTGCCCAGCTTGCATCATATGACCTCAGGCCTGCTCTTCGGGAAGAAGCAAAAACACATTCCCAAAGATCTCCACAAGATGCTATCTGCACCTCCTTCCACATGACCTACTGCCAGCACCTTCCACATGAATTCCAGTACCATTGTGTGGTTTAAATCTTGGTCCTACCACTTTCCAGCTGTGCGAACGTGGGAAAATTACTTCTAAGACTCTGTATTCTCATACAGAAATGGAATGGAGAATGGCACCAACCGCTCAAGACTTGAAGAGATAAACAATCCATGCAAAGAATTTAACAGAGACCCAGACCATGGTCAATGACCAAAAACTTAATCCAGATAAAGAAAATGCAGATGACAGGGAGGCCAAATCAAGAGCACACTGGCTAAGCCACTCTGTCAAGTTCCACTTATATTCATATTGTAACCAAGTCCTCCATGATATCAAGTCCTAATTATGCATCATTATTTCCTTCTTGGACAAATACACCATTGATCTGAGTTAGAGAACACTGCTGGAATAAATTATTTTTTCTTTAAAAGGTAATTTTGTCCTAAACTGGGTTAGGTAAAGACAGGAGACGCTCTTTATCAAAAGGTTAATAAAAAGTAAATAACCTTTCAAAATTCTGCTTGTCTTGAGGGCATAGCTATTCAATTCCATCAAACGTTTTATAAGGTGAAAGAAAACCCTGCAGGGCCTTTAACTCTTCTGAGGATATCCCATTTCCTTGTCTCACATGCACAAGCCAATGCTAAAGATTCCCTTTTACGGATCTGGTGGAGGTTTAAGAGCCTGGGGGCATTTAAAGAGAATCAAAGGACACAACCTAAGTTTTATTTCTGACCCCATCACTTGGGGTAGACTTAGGGTAAAGTAACCTAGTTTGCCGTACTTCACAGTAAATAAAATGAATCTACCTGATATCACAGAAAGAATGGAGAAAAAAGTTACAGTCCTGTTAACAGCTCTCTGAAACACTTGAAAGAGATTGCCCACTTCAGAGACACATTTTCTTAGCACTGCATACAAACCACAGGGAGCGGGCCCAAGGAAGCCAAGCAAGAGTGATTTTTTGCTCCACATTTTTACTCATAGGACTGATGACCTGTGTTTTCATTTTAAAAATAAAATACTGGGAAATAACTATGGTACAAATAGAGATGCACAAATGACCCTTCACAACTTATGCAAAATAACCCCTGACTTACTTACTCCCCAACATATTATATGGTAGACTCTACTCCTTCTAATTTCACAGCCAAGAATTTCACTTTATCGGATGTCTTTTTCTTCTGATGTTGACTTTGGAAAACAAGAAGAGATTCCATCTTTGAAATACTTATGGAAAAGACACACCAGCCTTTGCAAAGAGAACCTTAAGTAAACATGGTTTTAGGACCTAAAATACAGTGACCTAACCTACCAATCTGCCCAATGGCAAGAAGAAAAGTGTTACAGCTAAAAAACATTACCAAGGGAAATATCCAAGAATTCCAGTGGCTCCCAAGGTCTGAAGAAATTAACACCACAATTTACAGGTTATACCTGACTTCGTATTCTTGAAGTTGACATTGGTACCAATCTCTGAGAAATCCCTAGAGAATAAAAATCTTTTGGAAATGTAGTACCTATGATTCACAAGGCAGTATTCTGATGACCCCATCCTATTAAAAAATGTGTAAAAGTGTGGGGAGGCTGCTCACTTTTCTTAAAAATCTGTAAGCTGTTCAGAAATACAGCCTACTGAAGACTACTTCTGACAGCAAACAGCACATCTACTAGATGTAAAAATAAACAAAAAAACTCTCAGGCAACATGGCCTTGGTAAGATGTTTGGTTTCCAAAGGAGAGAGTCAGAGGGGCAGCAACGGAAGAATTAGGAAAGATCACTGAGAGCAAAGATGTGTCTTTAGAGGCCAAGGCGAAGATCATCTACACTACAGTAATCCTCAATTACTATGTATGCATGCAGAAACTGGACAGTGAAGAAGGCTGACAGGAAAAAGATTGATTTGAAATATTAGGTCGGAGCAGAGCTCTACAGACACTCTGGATTGCTAGAAAGACCAACAAGTGGGTCCCTTGATCAAATTAAGCCTAAAACACCACCTGAGTCAAAAATGACCAACAAGTTGCTCTATTTTGGGCACATCATAAGAATATAGGGTTCTCTGGAAAAGACATTAATGCTGGGAAAAAGAGAAGGCAGCAGGAAAATAGAAAGACCATATATATATATATATATATATATATATATATATATGAGATAGACTGACTCCATTAAATTATAAGAAAGTAGCAAGATCTGAGATCCAGGGTGGAGACAGAGCTCAGGAGATGGGCAGAGAAATTGCCTGCATGTGTGAAGGTAGTTCAGACACAGTCCTAGGACTGGGGTCAGGGGATGGCCCAGTCCCTGGCTGATCAAGTGGAGGCTGTCTGTGCCTACTCTTGCTTTTCTTGTCACACCTTTCACCTGATAACCCTTCTCCATATGCCACCACCATATGCCTCACTCAAGTCAGGGCACTTATAACAGCCTTAGAAGCCTTGGTTTCTAAGCCTATTAGAAGCCCCCTTTCCATGCTAAGATACTGATGGGTAACAGGAAAATGTTGCATTATTGTTCAGTATCCCAAGAAGCCTTGGCTCTAGTGAGCTCCAACATCCATTTGCTCCTCTGGCTAGCCCACATGGGGCAGTGACATTTTAGAGTTGTCACATCGATAGCGTTAACTATGCAAAAGTCATGTACGAAAGTAATCTCATTTCATGAAGTTTCTGTCTCAGGGAAAGAGACTAGGAAATAGGAACCTGCTAGTTGGTACCATGATAAGCAAGAGTTCAAATAACGCACCAGGTCTGAGTGAATCTGCCTTAAAAGTCTTAATGTCACAAATCAAAAATATTATTTGACAACAGCACTTTACAAAGAATAAACAAGGAGGGCCATGAGAATCTGGGCTCTTAAGGACCAGTGGGACAAATAAGTGTTTTATTTTACAAACGATTGTTAGCTTCAGAAGATAATGGATGGTATTTAGCCACAGGTATTAAATAAGTACTGGAATAATGGAACACTACTCAGCAATAAAATGGAACAAACTATCCATGCACACAACAACATGGGTAGTCTGAAGGGTACTGAGTGATAAAATTCCATCTCAGGTTTACATACTTTCTGATGCATTCATACAACACTCACAAGTGGCAAACTTACAGAGAACAGATGAGTAGTTACTAAGGACTGGGGTAGGGTGGGAGGATTTCCCAAGGGATAGCACGAAGCATGGTGAGTTCTGTATTAGGGTCATACTGGTAGTTACACAAACCTGTATTGTGAAAACACGGAAGGGTATATAAAAGTAGGTGAAATCGGAATGTCCGTAGACTAAAGCCGCCTTGCATCCCTTCCTCCCCGGGGGACATCTGCAGTGTCCGGAGACATTTTTGGTTGTCACAAATGAGGAAGGGGAGTGCTATGGCATCTAGTGATCCAAGTCCAGGGATGCTGCCCAGTATTACACCGCACACAGGACAGTCAGCCCTCAACCACACAGCCTGATCTGGCCGAAAAAGGCAACAGCGATGAGGCTCAGAGGGCCTAGAAAGAGAGTACACTGGTCCACATCTGAAAATCTGTGGCTGAAAACTACCCAAGGGCTGAACTCCCTGGCCCTTAGCCCACATCATTAAGAGAACAAAATGTGGGAGGAAATAAACAGAGGCAAACCTGCATATAATGACACCATCATAAAAGATATAGTGTTATTTGCGCCTAGCACTCAACACTTTTTACTTCAGAGTTCATGGAATGATTTCCCTGCGGGAAATTAATTAAAAGAGTTAAGTCTTAAAGTCAAACATACACCCGCACCGGTGTTGCAGTCACCCAGATACCTACAGTTAGAACAGCTACCACATTACCGTTGTGGCCCAGGGTTAACTCCAAGAATGGTTACAATGCAAAGGAATGAGAAGTTTTAAAAAATCCATACACACAATACACACAATACCCTATGCAAATGGCCAGTGGCTGCCTGGAGCCACTCCCTGGGCTCCCGGCTTTTGTCTTAAATGAACATAGTCACCATACTGGTATTTTCAGGGGCGGAGGGGGGGGGTGCTAGACATAAATTAACAGCCCTGCTATTAACTAAGAAGAAAGCCCCTCTCCTCCACTGAGACTCAGGGAAGAACCTAACAGTGGACACAGAGATCAACTGTTAATGTCCTTTGTGAAACAACGCATGTCATTAAGAGTCTAACAAGAGTTATGAAGTCCCACTTCTTATAAATACATCATGACAGGGTGCCTGCAGTAAGCTGTACTAACACACCTCATAAAACCTTTGCTGCCAAATAATGAGTAAAAATGTGCAAAAACGCTGCTCTGATCAAACATTACTCCCAGAAAATGGTATCCTCTAGAAATCATCAGAAGCATGCCATGACAGAGGTACAAGAATGTTTGTGTGCTGTTATCTTATAAATGCAAACTAGAAACAACCTAAAATGGTCATACAAATAAGGACACATGCCCAGGGGAATGGGCAGAGTCACTCTGAGAACTGGACACCTAGGAATCCTGCCTCAGGCCCTGAACATCACAAAGGCCAAAAAAAAAAGTAACTGAACAGAAGTAACTAAACAGAAGTTCCTCAAAAAACTAATCATGGTTGGTCTTGGATAAAAATGATATTGTTCATTTTGAACTTGCAGTAAGTGGTAGTTATTTGATATGAACTATTAATAGTATTAGCAAAAGCTTCCCCAAATCCCAATAGAATTCCTTTGGCCATTTCACTTTAAAAATGTGTTCTTAAAAATATTAGAGAAAAATATCCTCAAGCAAAAAGGAACAAAAGAGAAGCATGCAATAAAGCTGGTATTTCAAGAAAATATTTAAAAATCAGATTTTAAGGAAATAAAAACATTCGTATGACTAGGAAGGAAAATATTCCCACGCACAAAATCCCCAATCATATTTTTATGTAGGCAATTTCATGGCCAAGGTGCATTAAGGTATACCCTCATCTGAAAACAGATTTTTAATGGATTAACTTCCATTTTCTTTATAACGTGCGCAACACTGAAAAGTCTGAAAAACAATTTTAGAACTGTTTAATGGACCTTCGTAAAGGGGTTGCTTTATGAAGTAATGATGCTCTCCGGCTAGTGTGTCTCAGTGGACTGGAACACTGGCCTAGGAACCAAGAGGTCATAGGTTCGACTCCCTGTCACAGCACATGCCTGGGTTGAGGGCCAGGTCCCTAGTGGGGATGTGCGAGAGGCAGCGAATTGATGCTTCTCTCCCTCTCATTCTCCCTCCCTTCACCTCTCTCTAAAAATAAATAAAAATCCTTTTTAAAAAATGGTGAGACTCACAATGACAGTGACATAATAAAATTCCAAAATTGAGAACATCCTACAATATCAACAATTTAACATATGCAATCTATCCCTTTTTAAATATAAATATTGCTATAGAAGTTTTGTTGACAAGGCCAGTGACTAATGCCCAGCCTCAGCACAGTAGGCCTTCTCCCATCTGAAATAAATTTTTTAAAAAAGCAAATTTAAGGACCACAATGACTCAAGAAAGTTTTCCTACTTTGGTATTACTACCAATGAAACATAACTTATTGTAAAACTCATAACTAATAACCACAAAATTAGTGATTTTGCTGAAATATGAGCAACAGAAACAGATTTCTAGAAAACATGTTATGAAGTATACAAGGTCTGTCCTAAAAGAGTCGAGCCAATGTCAATACAATTAAAAGTCCGCATGGCCAATACTTTAGGGACAGAGCTCGTAGAACTGTTACTCATGCAAACATCATTGGCCCATGTAAAGGACACCTAGACGTGTGCAACTGTAAGTATCTTCATTCATTTATGATGGTCTGCTGATGTTCCACCATAAAAACCCTAACTCTAACATTTTTTTCTATTGTGTCCTCATGGAGATGTATTTGTCAAGGTAAGAGAAGATATATTATTTGCCAGGCGGTAGGCTTGATTATGCCTTTTAAATATTTAGATATCTGATATGGGGCCTGCATTTGTACTGTTGCCCCCACCCTAAAAATGACAAGGACTGCCGGTACCCATGCAAGCTTCCTGACATTTAAAGCTTTTCTATATCAACTCATTAGTGAACATCACAAGTGTCTTTTTTCACAAACATATACAGCGGCCGAGAAAGCACACACCACAACACATTAAGAACGAGATCCAGGGAGTTTCTGTCTTTTGCTTACGGCATTTTCTAACTTTCCTAAACTTGGTGCATATCCTTTGAATTAAGAGGAAAATGGCTTAAGAATGACAAGTAATAAATCTATGCTTACCAAAGTCCTTTTTTATTTGCAGCAAGAACACTTCTAACTCTAAATATATTCCTGGAAACCTAATTTAAGTATGTAGGAAGATAATAAACCCCAAAATGTATGGTCGGCCACACATATCAGTACACAATCTACTAGGTAAACCTCTTTTTAACAGATATCATGAGTACAGACTCATCAGAGAGAAGTCCACCTCTCTCAACAATGTCAATGGATACTACTCACATGTTATGAACTGACCCTCCCCCCCCACCAAAATAACACTTGAAAGAATTATGGGATTATTTCAGGACCCAACGTTTGGTAAGAGACCAAGTAAACAAGCTACGTTCCAGTATCTTCATATCTTGTGTCAGCTTGGCCTCTAAATCAGACAGGAAAGATAAGTGTGCCTACCCCAAAGTGCAAAAATTCCACCTTGCCTACCTTTTCTAATATGAATATCTCCTTTTTAAATTAGCACAATGTAAAATGCTTTTATACAGAGAGAATTTTAATCCTGAAAGCAGCTAGTGAGGATAGGTGAAGGCAGAGGCTGAAATGTACAGCGTCCATATGCTACTCCCTGGTTCTGCTCCAAGACCCGAGACACCTTTTCCTGTAGCTGGCTGAGTCAGATGCTATGTTGTCATGTTACACAAGATGCTAGGTTGAAATTAGGGACTCAATGTTTCTTATTTGCGGCCTTTTCCAAAAGAGCTCTTAGCAAGGAAGCAAAATATTTTATTCAAGAATCTTTGAGAAACACTCCTCTCTGCTGTCGTGATCACCCCACGAATGTTCGTAAGCTAACAAGTAAAATGCAACTGATATGGAAAAACACTGGGAAAGTAGCCAACATCTTTACTCGAAAGAGAACATTCCATCAGGAAACCTCAAAGAGGAATATCAATAACTGAGCATTAGAACTGAGGAGAAAAATGAATTGTCCAACCCTTTCCTTTCATAAAATAAACATTTCTCAAAAATCTAGTTTCCTAAGTACCTTCTTGTACAAATCTTCCTACCACCCTCACAAGATTGGGGCCAGCAACTTGGGAAACCACATTTTATAAAGAAACAGAGGATACTTTTCTTTCCTAAGTAAAAAACAAACCAAATAAAACTTAGTGCCATGTTCAAGAGCTGATTCACATTTTTTCCTGCTAGGGTTGCAATGTTTCTGGGGTGTGGACCACTTGTTTCCCCAAATTCCCACATTGTTTTCAACTCCAAAACCATTTACTAACTGCCTACTGTACATGGCACTTCATCAAAGAGTCTGGAAAAATGATGACACAAGCATAAGGTTAATGACATCAAAAGGCTGTAAGGAGCACAGAGGCTCTAGAGAAAGCCTCTCTGGATTCAGATCCTGTCTGTCATTTTCTAGCTGTGCCTCACGTTCCTTACCTGTAGAGCCTTGCTCGCAGGTATTAAAGAGATTAAATAAGTTATTGAACGTTAAGGGTTCAGAAATGCATGGGGCACATAGCAAGCACTCAGTAAACATTAGCCATATTTATTATTGTTTTCAAAGAATCCTAAAATACTTGGTAATTAATGAAAAAGGTTATGAGCATCTCCCCTCTCATCATTTAAAAAAAATCTGTAGTTGAGGGGAGAATAAAGCTTATGTACACAAGGACAGAATCCCATCCTTAAGGATCTTTCAGTGCAAATGTGGTACTAACAACTATAAATGGGATATTTAACCTCTTAAGGCATTGGTTATTCATGTGAGAAGGGAGTGGCGTGGAAGGATATAAAGCTTCTAGCTAATAAATTCCTAAAATGGTCAGGACAGAAAGGCAGAGCTAAGTTCAGAGGAAAAAGGGGTAGCAGGGTCATGGGGAACTAGCCCTGTCAGAGCTGGACGCTGGACAAGCAGGCCGTCTGATCAGCAGTGAGGGCAGCACGCACAAAGGTATGGAGCAGGGCTGGTGGGACAGCCTCCGGAGTCAACTTCATGGCAGAGAAAAATGGAGAAGAGTTGCAAAATCAGAAGGCCTGGAACACTAGACTTAGAGATGTCAACTCAATTCTGTAAGCGATATGGATGTGCTTTAGATAGAATTCTGGAAATATCAAATCTACCCCAAGTGCATCGGTTGAAAGGGAGCAAATTAATAATTAAAAAAGGCAATCCAGCACAAGAAATTACACAGGGGAGCCGTTCTAATGCTGGGGTTTCCCTACACCGTTGAGTCCTGGGGCTTCATTCACCACTGTGGGCCATTCGTTTTCAATTTTAAAGTTACCATAACTAAACTCTTAGTATTACTCACCTATCTACAACATGACAAGTACTTTGTTAATCTTATCTCAAATTCACTTAATAATCATGCCAGGTCAACACTATTATGCCCATTTACAGACCACAGAAATAAAGGCCAGGAAGGTCGGGTAGCTTGGCCAAGCTCCCACAGGTGGGAGGGGAACAGCCAGGCACATCTTTTCTATACTTGTAAGGATGACCTGCTTTTCCCACCACCTAGGCAGGGGAAGTCTTGCCAAGCTCAAGGTAGACTTCACGGATTGCTCATTTTTGAATACTCCCCGCAAAGTAATGACATGAAAATGTTACATAGCTGTTAGCCTGAGTGCAAAATTTTCAAACCCACCAACAATAAGGTACCCTATCCTACCAATCTCCATAGAGCACATTCAAGACTGGTGTCCTTGCAGGTGACCCCACTTAAGGCGAGCAGAAGTGGAAAAGCAAATACTCTGCCGGCTCCCTTCACCATCTGGTTAATACGGAGGCCCTGCCCACACTGGTTTGTGCCTGGTTTGAGGGGCACTCACAAGAACAGCAGACCATATGATACGGGGGAGCAGCCTTTCCCGGCCGCCAGCCCTGGCCAGGGAGATCAGGGCTCCCTGTGAGCAACAACTGTCCTGCGTGCAGCTGCTCCTGGGCTTTGCTGTTCCCCATGCAACAGGGGCCAAATATGTGCTTGACAATAGAATCTTTGCCGAGTACAGAAAAGGCAAGATACTATAACTGCATTGTGGGAGAAAAGCAAATGCTCTGATTCTACTATATAGTTATCAAAAGATGACTTCAGAATTTGGTGGGATGAGGAAGTCCTCAGCACTTCCCTTTTGTCTGAGAGATGATCCGGGGGAAGGGAAGGAGTTGCCAAAAGTAAGTCTTTTTCTTTCTTTTCTTTTCAACCAAGACAAGTATCAGTAAGCTCTAAAGCAAACTAAATAAACAAAACAAATAAAAACATGATTAAAATACAGGCTCAAGAACTTTTTCCAGTTTAAAAAGCTAGTTGAGCCCTGACTGGTACAGCTCAGTTGGTTGGGCATCTTCCCACAAAGCAAAGGGTCACCAGTCAAGGCATATATATGCCTGTGTTGAAGGTTCAGTCCCTGATCGGGTCACATACAAGAGGCAACTGATAGATGTTTCTTTCTTACATCAATGCTTGTCTCCCTCTTCCTCCCTCCCTTCCCCTCTCTCTAAAAATAATAAAACATTTAAAACATAATAATAAAGAAGCTAGCTGAACAATTTCAGGTAACAACCAAACCCAAGATCATGTCCTTAGCAGTGGAAGAGAGGGTGTTTCCACTTAACATCTTGTGAGTTGAGTTTGTTCCAACTCAGGGTGAACCAGGCTGTAAATAGTGAAAAACATTCCAGCTGAACCTAACAATTTATCCCTTAAAACATTAATAGCTGCTGCTTATATCTGCATTTATGAGTATACTGGTGTAGATTTTAGATATTTTTAAAAACCCAAGCATTTATAAATGTCCTATTAATAATCCTCAAGATATTTTGCTTGAAAAGCCATTATGCCCCACCTATTCCTAAAATAGAAAACAGAAAAGTCAAGCTCATTTTCGAATTCAACTGATAGGTACTCACTGGCCCCTCCAGTGTTCTAACCACTGTACTTGGCTCTGGAGACACGAGAGCAGCGTCCACTTCAACATATCAACATGTTTGCACAGTAGTCTCACCACTTTGCTGGTTGAGACTTTTCTGCTTTCTTAAAAAATTGCTTTGGTTACAGACACAGCAAAAAACTGAGTTGCTGTCTGAAGTAAACATTTTAACAACTTACCACCAAATGTTGAAAAAACAAGTTTTCCCAGAAGCACACATACAATTTACTTAAGAGAAGCCATAAAAACCGAAGGCACACCATGAAGAAACAAACTCCACTGCGGAGTGCAGGGTGCTCACTGTCTCCAATCCAAAGGTACATTTTGGAATCAGAAGCCATCAGCTGAGGCTGATGTCTGACGCTATGCTACTTAAAGCAGGCACTCACAGGCCAGGCTGCTGGGCACGAAACACGGGGATTCATTCCACAGGGCGATTGCTTCATGGGTCTAGCTCAATGGCTCTCAGCTGGCAGTGATTTTGCTCCCCGTGGCTCATTTGGCAATGCCTGCAGATATTTTAGTTATCATAACTTGGGGGCTCTAATAACATCTAGTGGGAGGAAGCCTGAGATGTTGCTCAACATCCTACAAGCCACAGAACAGCCCCTCTCTCCACTTAAAACAAAGAATGAACTGGCCCAAAATAACAACGGTACCCAGTTTGAGAAGCCCTGGCTCCACGCTAAGTAGCAGCTGCTAGTCTCAGGTGACCCCTGTTTCATTATTAGTTGGACATTCATACATGAGGCTAATACGTACAATATCTCATTCAATGTTTTTTTCAATAGTTAGCTTTAGCTTCAAATTGTAATCCAACAAGCCTGTCATTATGCCTGAATCACAACGGGGAATGTTACTAAAGAACAGGCTGACTTTTAGTGATAAAGAGGCCTTACAATTTTGCTGGCCTTGGAAGTATATCACTTCCAAACTTTGTTTTTACTTTACCAGGATGTAAGATTTTCTTCACTGGACAGTGTAACAAAAGGATGCTGTTGTAAGACACTGAGCTGAGAGACAGGACTTGAGTTAGGAGTTTGCCTTCACTGAATACAGCGCTGTGTGGTCATCCTGGCTGGCTCTGCTGGCCTCCATGTTACCCGCAGAACTTTGAAGGCAGATGAGAAATACATCACAAGACTGAAAGTATAACTTTAAATAAGAGCAAATATCCCCAAGATGATCATTTCCACCAGCAACAGAGAAAAAAACGATCCGGTTTATATATCAAGCTCTTCAACTTTGGGCAAATGATTTAACATCTTTGGATTAAAATTCTTCATTTAGGAAATGAAGAGGATGGAATAAACAGATAATTGCTACAGGCCAACTTCAACATTCTATCATTGACATAAAATCCAACAACTGTGCTTTTTTGTTTTACACTGAACAAAAAGGTATAGTGTAAGGGAAAAGTTTTCCACCAGGGAATGTGAGGGGCAGGTTGCAGCTGTCCCACCTTATGCTGCAGTTCCTCCCACCTGCACTAGGGGGAAGAGTTTTCCCCTCTAGGAAGCCACAGACCCCCTGCAGTCCACAGGCAGGCTTCATGGGGACAGGGACCCCCAAAAAACATAATACAAATTCTGTGTTTCATCAACTTTTCCAGGGTATCCAGAACATGCAAAACATAAAAATAAAAATAAAAAAAAAAGTGAAGAAGTAGTGTCCTAAAGGTAGAACCTAGGTTTTTCTTACAGATAAAGACATTCAATACAGCCCGCTGGTCTTTCATCACTGGTTAACCGGCAACTTCCGCAAAAAGTTCTGGCGCCTTCTTACAGGCAAGAAGTTCTACGGCTTAGAAAACGCAACAGTCTCACAATGATAGATTTCATTCTTTAAAAAAAAGTAAAAATAGGTGTTCCTACACGATTAATGCCTTTCTAGCCCACTTTTCAGAGAGTGTGGGTATCCCATGTGAGACACCACTTTGAAAAAACTGGATATTACTATGACACAAGAACATATTTATTATTGTGGCCATTATAAATAGCTGTCCAAGTGCGCACCCAGAAAGCAGAATGACTTGAAATATTATACCCAATTAAGTCTGGTAAAGCAAGTTGGCGAAAACAGAGGCAAACCCTCACCCGTCTAATTTGCTGGAACATTCCAAAACTGTCCTGGATTCACAAAGCACCCGCTGGCTTTCAATGAAAGTCACATCAGACTCCCTTAAGTCAACTAAGTTTACTGTGAGCCACTTCAAACCTCAAACTTAAACAGAATTTATTAAATAAACACAACCAAGAAAGGAAACGGAGCCAAGAAACCACCTCTGGATACAAGAGGGGTGGGTAAAAAGGGGCGAGGTGCGTGGGGGGGTGGTTTCTCAAGTCAAGGATTTCAAGTAACTGGGTGTCCTTGCCCTCAATGATGCTAAAACCTGCATCAGTTTAATCTTTTAAAATAGCCATTGTTTGCCCTAAACGATTTTCTTTACATTCAAATTTAAAATACGCCAAGAACATCAAGTACGTGATCTTTTGATCTCACCTTTCAGAATTCTCCCAAGCCCTAAAAGAGCACTTCTTGGTGAGAACTAGAGGCTAGACTCCAAAGGTCCAGTGGACTTAGACCTCAGTCAATGATTGATTAAACCCTTGCCTTCCCCGCTCACACTTCATTAAGCCGACTCCTCTGGAAGAGTTTGCACCCCTCTCACAGGAAGCCGGCACGTTTTGCAAAGGAAATACCAGACCTTTCTTGGAGAAAGGCACGTCCCAGCTGAACATTTTATTGGGCTTCCTACACCCAGGCAGTTGGGCAAGCAGATGCCCTGGGCCGAGCCCGGCGCCGCCGCCTCACCTCCTGCGGGCGCCTCGGCGACACGGGTGAGCTGGGCACCCACGCAAAAGGAAGCTCACCTTTGCTACCACTAGGGACAAGGTGGAATCGCGGGGCAAAACAAAACCTGCCTTGCATTACTCATGCAGAGGCTCCCCGGGATAAAGGAGGTGTGTGTGTGTGGGGGGGGGGTGACTTCAGGCGACTCCCACTAAGTTTCGCCCTCTCGGGCTTAGGGAAATATACCATGTGGGTGAGCACAGCGTGGTGGGCAGATCCCTCCCTCCAGGGTATCGAGGTCCAGGTGGGAAGGGAGCCCGCCCGGTTCACTGAAAGCAGCCCGAGCAGGGCGTCGAACACACTCACCTCAGGAAAGAAGTTGTCCATTGTTCCAGTGTGTTCCCCAACTTGCCCGAGTCGGGCGTCCAGCTCGCGGAAGTCAGCCCAGCAGACGGTCCAGGGAAACCATGCGTGTCACGGCGCGACTCCCAGGAACTCGAGCCTGCGAGGCTCCCGCGCTGCCATCGCCTGATCCCCCTTCTCGTCTTTCCCACCTTTTGTTTGCCCAAATCCAATTCTCAACTCATCTGTCCCAAACCAAACGCAGCCTTTGTCTCCTCTTCCTCCAAGTTTTTCACTTCTGGATGCGGCGCAAGCGAGCGGAGAACAGCCGGTGGCACTTTCTTTCCAGGGCTGGAGGAGCGCGACAAGGAACTTGGGAGTGTGCCCCCTCCCTCTGAGCTGGGGCCGGAGGAGTTGAGCGCTAGCGGGCGGACAGCGGCCACAAAGCAAGCCCCGAGTGGTTCTCCCCGCGCTAGCGCCGCCACCGGGACAAGGATTCGGGCGCCTCGACTCGCCGGCTCACCGCGGCTAAGTCCGGCAGACCAGAGCACAGGCCCCGCCCTACTCCGCTGCCTGGCCACGCCCACTGGCCGACTTGGCCCGCCCCTTCAGGAGCCCAGCCCTCAGCCAAACCCACAGCGTTTCCGCAGGGTCCTGGCGCTCCGCCCCTCCCGCCCCACCTACCATACAGTTCCTGTCCTGGTGCCCCGCCCCACCCCGCCCCGCCCCACCTACCACACAGTTCCTGCCCATTCCCCGCCCTGGCAGCCCCCACCTTTTAGGTGGGAGGGGAAGGCGGGGTCCAAGCCGCTTCACTCTGTCCCAGCTTCCCCACCTAGGGGTAGGCGGGGAAGTTGACTCTTCCCTCTGGTGATAGAGACCAAATAGGCCCTGGGAAGGAGGGGTTGAGAGGATTCTTTGGTGCCTTTGATCTCTAGCCGACCCTGGAACCCGCTCAACTCGGATCTCATTAATGCAGCTGGGCAGATGAGCGACCCCGGGGAAGGAAGTGCGATCCTGGGAGCTGCTTCGGCTGTTGGGCCAGATCAAAGTGGGGAAGAGTGGCTAATCAGGATTTCTGGAAGCTTCCTTCCAGTGTTGAGTTTCTCTCCTGCCATCAGGTTAACAGACGTCTGTTTTCGTAGCCGCGAGGAATAGTAGATTTATAAACTGGAAGAGGGTGTGTCCAATTGCACGTTTAAAATGCAACAACCTTTTTCTGGGACCTGAAGGAAACAGAAGAAAATCAGATGGTTGGAGGATCAAACCCACCTGTTAGTTAGTCCTGGTTTCTTTAATGTAGGTCCTCAAACTTCAGCGTGTACAGGAATCAGCTGAAATCTGACTGGAATTCAGAGCGTTGACAATCTGCATCTCTAACAAGGCCTCAAAGGGTGGCATCTGGCCCCGTGCAGGTCTGCAAATTGTCCAGGGCCTAACTGTAACAGGTAGAGAAATGCAGAACAAAGGTTTACAAACGTTTGTAACAATTTTAAAATGCCGCGACATCCAAGCGAAGCGCATGCTTCATGGACTCTTTGAACCGGGTATAAACCAGTTTGGGTGTTGTCAGATTGAGTCTTGGTGAGTCAAACCTGGCTCAGGGATCTAGTATTAGTACCTAGCCGATTGGAAGAAAACGACTGATTCTTCACCACGGAATAGTTATTTGAGATACTCTCTCTAGGGAATTTGCCAGCTGCTACTCATCCTTTACAACTCAAGCCAGAAAGGCGGGTGTTCCAGAGGAAACCTACCAGAGTCTACAAGCCCCTCATCCCGCTTCCAGCTCCACCTAACCACGGGGGTGTGGCTAATTCCTAAAACCGTTGGGGAAAATACATCCTATTGTAAGGGGTTTTTTATTGGTGTCCTACCAATTTTCGGTTCGGGGAAATGGAAGCAGGGAACTGGACTTTAAAATTTGTTATTCCCAGTCTTTCGCAAAGAATGAATGACTCCTTATGTGAAAATCCAAGCATGTTTGTAACCTATCTCAGAGCCGCTGTCTAGCACTAATGTCATTTATTTACTCCATCACTCTTTGGAAAAAAGTCAAGATGTAAATTAGTGATATTGTGCTATGCTGCTGCCCTGTATCACAAGTTCACACACTTAATCATTAAAGGTTGTGTCCCACAATGCAAGGAAAATTAGGATAGAGCCAGGATTAATATCAGTAATCCCAGGCACCAGCCAAGTGAGTTGTGCTGCCATGAATGTTCAGATAAGGGAGAAGGACAGCTACAGGCATTGTCGTATTAATCTGTACAGAACATCTTTCAAGAAAAATTACCAGGCAGCATGTTCAAATGAGTGTGTGGGTGTGGAATGATTCCCAGTATCAGGCTGGGCACTAAATATGTACTGGGTCATCTTGGCCAAAACACTTTTCAATGTTGGCTCATCAATTGTAGCAAATGTACCACATGAATTCAACACATTAGTAATAGAAGAAGCTAGGAAGAGGGGCCAGTGAGGGGACAAAGGAACATCTCCTCAACTTTTATGTAAACCTAAAACTACTCAAGAAAGCCTCAATTTTTTAAAAGTCATCTTCCTGTTGATTAAGAAGATATAGTTTAATTACCACTACCACCACCCCTGACTCATTAGAAGAATTGTGAACCAGATCCAACACATAACAGTGGGATTTTACTGAATTATTATAATTATTTAAAAAGTTTATACCACCTTTTCAAAATCCCCTGGGGCTGTTGTTAAAAAATAAAACAAAGCATGATTTCTAATTTCAGGGGTGTGGGCTGGGTACCTAATAATCTACATTTTAGTAAGCACCCAAGTGGTGACACTGAGTGTGAGAATCGCTGGTTTACGTTGCCAGAGCTCATTGAATTTTCCTTATAAATGCACATTCCAAAAAAAGGTATAAAGGTAAAATTAAAAAATTGAGCAGTAAGACTCTTTGCTGAACAAATAGCAAAGTGCATGTTATTTTGAGCATTCTAAATTGAATATCATATATTTGGGGTTGAAACAATTGTTTAAAAGGACTGTATTAAACTCACAAGGGCTTTGACAAAATTGGACAAAGTAGTAGAATGATTTTAAATCAATAGATTTCTAAGATTATCCACTTTTGGTACCATTTTTAAAAAGTGCTTCCTTTCAAGGATCTGTGTAACCTATTGGTCAAAGCCATTTGGGCTAAACAGTTAAACCCTACCCTCTGAGAAGTAGCAGAGGCTCAAGAACTTTAATGCTGAATCCAAGATGGGGGCACAGATAGACATGCTGTGTCTCCCTCCACAACCAAAAACAACACATCCACCTGAAAACTAGAGACAACCAGAAATTCCACCATATCAAACTTTGTGGAAGTCCAAGAAACAAAAAACATAAGGAAGAAATACTCATCCAGACAGGTAGGAGGGGTGGAGCCAGAACAGAGGTGACCGGGCTCGAGGGTTGCTTGGCGCAGGTTGGCAGTGCAGCAGCTTCGGTGGCAGGAGAGCCAGTGGGGTTGGCCAGTGGAAAGTACAGTCACAGTAGGGACACCTGTTGAGTGCTTCTGGGACAGACCAGATCGCAGGGCTCATGGTTCCAGTGCCAGGGGGAAAATAAAGCCACATTGCTTTTAAAGGTGAAAACCAGTGGGGGCTAGGGGAGAGGAAGAAACTGCCAGTCTCTCAGCAGAGTCCATTTGTTTAGAGGCCCCCACGGTCCTGAAATGTCCCAGACCCACCCACTCTGGGAACCATGGCTAGCCCAACAGCTAGAGAGAAGTTAGTCCCAAAAGGGAAATGGGAGAAGTGCCTGGAAAAGGGGTGAGTGCTGAGCAAGCGGCATTGTCCCCTCTCAGCCTCCCAACCCCCTGCATACAGCTCCACAACGTGGTAAAATGGGTCGCCCCCACCGACCAATACCTAAGGCTGCTCCCCTTACAACATAACAGGTGCGACAGCTCTAGCTAAGAAACAGAGGCACACAGGAGCCTGTCAAGGAGACAGAAAAATATGCTTCAATAAAGGGAACAAATCAAGGTCCCATCCCAGTGGCCAAAATAAGTGACAAAGACATCAAAGGCATAGCTAGCCTGACAGGTGAACAGATTGCCAGCTTGACAGATGCACATTTTAAAGCACTGATGATAAAGATGCTCACAGACTTTACAGATATGCTTGAATATGGCGAACACAGAAGGGAAGAAATGAAGGCCAGGCCAAGTGAAACAAAGGAAAATCCATACGAAACCAATGGCGAAGGGGAGGAAAACGGGGTTCATATCAATGTTTTGGAACATAAGGAAGAAATAAACAGCTAACCAGCACAGAATGTGGAAACAAGAATTGAAAAAAACAAGGAGAGGCTTAGCAACCTCTGGGACGACTTTAAACATGCCAACATCTGAATCATAGGGATTTCAGCAGAAGAAGAAGAGCAAGAAATTGAAAACTTGTGTGAAAAAACAATGAAGGAAAACTTCCCAAATTTGGTGAAGGAACTAGACGTACAAATCCAGGAAGCACAGAGTCCAAACAAACTAGCTCCAAATTGGATCATACCAAGACGCATCATAATTAACATGCCAAAGGTAAAAGATAAAGAGTGAATCTAAAAAGCTGCAAGAGAAAAGAAGATAGTTACCTACTAAGGGGTTCCTAAACTACTGTCAGCTGATTTCTCAAAAGAAATTTTGCAGGCAAGAAGGGACTGGCAAGAAGTATTCAAAGTGATGAAAAGCAAGGACCTACAACCAAGGCTGCTTTATCCAGCAAAGCCGTCATTTAGAATGGAAGAGCAGATGAAGTGCTTCCTAGACAAGGTAAAACTACAGGAGTTCATCATCACAAGGTCATTATTATATGAAATGTTAAAGGGACTTCTGTAAGAAAAAGAGTATCAAAATTATGAACATTAAAAAGATAACAAACTTGCAACTATCAATAGAACCTAAAAAATCAAGATGAAAATAAAAATAAACTAAGCAAACAACCAGAATAGGACCAGAATCACAGATGTGGAGATCATTGGGAGGGTTATCAGCTGGGAAGGGGAAGGAGTGAAACGGGGAAATGGTGCAGTGATTAGGAAACTTAATTAATGGGCACAAGATAGACAGAAGTTAAGAATAATAAAGGGTGAAAAAAAAAAAAAGAATAATAAAGGGTGAAATTAGAGAATTTGTATGCACAACCTAGAGACATGAATTAAGTGGGGAGTGGGACTGCAGAAAAGAATGGAGGCCTTGGGTGGAGGGGAGCAAAGGGAAAAGAATTTGGTACAACTGTAACAGCATAATCAATAAAATGTACTTAAAAAAAGAATGTTAATGCTTTGATGCCAAGTTTCTTCCCAGTTATCCTACTTATTTCCCAAAGAAATAGAATGTTATGTTTGGTAATTAAAGCATCAAAAATGCTTGAATTACATTCTCTTATTTAACTGCATAAACAAAGGAACAAGTGACAAAAGTTTAATATAGATGGGACCATTTTGACACTTTAAGGGAAAATTATGTACGCATATATATGAGTGAAGTACTTCAATCTTCCAGCATGTGTTTCTTTTTCATCTAAATGTGTTGTCTTAACTTCCTTTGGGACTTCAAATTGAGTTCCTTTGTTGTTATTCTGTTGCGTTTTAGCAGTTCCTCATCTGGGTGTGTTTAGTGTGTAGACTCTTTTCCATCACCTTTGTTTTTATAAAATCCTCACCTGGAGCTGCTCCAGTCAGAGCAATAGTTTAATTACTAGTTAGGGAAAGGGAAAGTTCTGGAAGTTTCTTTCACACAAATTAGAAGTTAATAACTGACACAACTATAAAATGCTGTTTTCCATGCTTTGCTTAACTAAACAATTCATCCTTTCATGTCATTTATAGTCGTGGATATTTAAAAATTCACATGCATTTGCCCTTTGAACAAAAATTAAGACAATTTTAAAATGTTCTTTAAGTTTTAAACAATCATTCTTTTTATTTCTCATAACTTGCAATTCAAAATTCCTGAAGGAAATTGTTTTTGTGTGAAATTGCAAATAATTTTGAAAGATTTCTATGAAAAGAATAAAATTGGGATAAAGGGATATTAAAATTACTTCACATTTTAATGGAATTAAACAAGAACAAAAGTGGAGAAATAAAGCAAGAGCCCTGGCTGGTGGCACAGTGGATTAGGTGCCGGCCTGCCAACCCAAAGGTCACTGGTTAGATTCCCCAGCCAGGGCACATAACCAGGTTGCAAGCCAGGTCTCCAACCAGTTCTGTGGCTGGAAGCAGGTGAGAGGCAATCATACATTGATGTCCCTCTCCCTCTCTGCCTCTCTCCTTTCCCCTCTCTCTGAAAATAATAAAATAAAACCTTAAAAAAAAAATAAATAAGAGGCCCTGGCTGGTAGCACAGTGGATAAGGTGCCAGCCTGCGAACCCAAAGGTTGCAGGTTCGATTCCCCAGCCAGGGCACATAACCAGGTTGCAAACCAGGTCTCCAGTCAGGTCTGTGGCTGGAGGCAGGTGAAACACAACCATACATTGAAAAAAAAAAAAAGAAAGAAAGAAAGCAAGAATAAGATGTTCAAAGAACTAATTAACTAGTAGTCATTTTTCTAAATGAGATGGGCTAGGGCTAGAAGGAAATTTACGTCATCAGAGAGTACCCATTGGACAGATAATTCCGACCAAATCCTAATAAGTTCAAAACCACAACAAGAATACTTTCTAAACTGAGATTCTACACAAGCACGGAACGTTTTCATAAATGAATCCATTTTCATTTAAAGTGGTTGGTCCCGGGTCTTGCTGATTGTGATAAACAAAGGGTACAAATCCTGGAAACACTTGGTGATGATGTATTCTGCCCCATCATACTATGATCCACATCATCTCCCTCAGTTTCTCTCTCTCTTCATGACCCCACTCTTCTGTTACAGCGGCCCTGAGTCTGACTTTCCAAGGTTACCATCTCTCCACCTCTGTTGTCACTGTTGATAATATTTACCACTTCCTAACCTTGTGCCCTCACTTACTCCTCCTTCCTGCATCTTCCCGCTCACATTATCTAAGCTAATGAATGTGATTGTGTCTATGTGACTTGGAAACAGCTGTGTTTTTTTTAACCCAACCCTGAACTGTTGAGCCATCTCCCTTCAAACCCCTGACTTGTCACTGTCACTTCATCTCCAAGCAATCAATTTCTTAAACTCCTTACAGTTGGCTGTTCGCCTTTTATCCCACACTTTTAAAGATGGCCATGGCCTCAGACGAATCAAATTCAACAGCCTGCTCTCAAATTTCATCCTCCTTGACATTTCCCCTCTTGTGAAACTCTCTAACTTCTTAGTTTCAAGTGGGTGCAAACTGTAGAGCAAGTTGTGCAAGGTGGGAAGGAGACCTGTTCTTGGTTTAATATTCTCCTGTGTTGTCTTAAAAGCCTTACTGACTTTTCAACAAAGGGCTCTATGGGTTTTGTTTGTTTGCTTGTTTGTTGTTGTTGTTTATTCTGCACTGGATCCCAAAACATATGTCACCACTCCTGCTTAGCTTTTCTCATACTGCCTTTGTCTAGTCTCCCGTCTCTTTGACCTTTCTCTGTCACTTTTACAGGTTCCTCTCCCTTCTTCCTTCCAAGTGTGGTCAGTTGAAACATGCATTCTCTTCCCCACTCTTGTATTCCGACATAATTCTCAGTCTTTCTGCCGCTGTCTCTTCATAAATGATGCCCAAATCCATGCTCAGTTCTCTGAAGTCTCCATCCCCATATTTTCAACCATCGGTTGTATTTTTCCTACTGAGGTTCTTCTCATCCTTCATACTCCCACACTAAACCCCCTTTACTCATCAATGTCTATCAACTTGACTATATTTACTGATGGGATAATCATAATTCACTTATCTGTATGAGTAGAAATTGCCATTTAGAGCTGCCCCGTATCTTCTGGTAATGCTATATTTACATGAGAGGATTCACATTGTCAATCCCTTCGATCCAGCAGACACCTTCCAACTTCCTTCACTCCAAATGTACAATTTCAGTTCTACCAATTGGATGTACCCACTTAAGATTTAACTTAAGAAACAAACTACAGAAGGACACAGGGGAGGCTCAGAGCATCAATGTTGGTGGCCCAGGTCATGGCAGAGGCACTGTGTTTTTGTGGTCAGCTGTGGGGCAGCAACTTCCAGGCAACAGAAAAAGGAGCACATTTCTTAGAGTGGTAGCTGAAACAGCCTATGACCAATTGGGTCTGCTCTGTGCTGTGGTTCTTAGAGTTATTTCTAGAAGCTGGGCCCAAAGGCCAACTTCCAGCTCTTCCAATGATACTCCTCTTGTTTAAATTCTCTGAAATAGATTTTGTTGTCCACAGCCTGCCAACATCTTTGGAGGACTGATCCCCTTGTTGAAGAAATTGGGTCACTGTGCTTGGGACCGCATTCCTCAAAGTAATCTAAGTCCCATTGGGTGCTGGGACGGCTAGGACTAGTAGCATCATCCAGGGAAGCCACTCTGGACCCAGATCAGGTCCTGTGCAGGCTTTACTCTCTGCCTTTCCCCTTTGGGGTACCCTCTGTCATGTACATGTGTCATCCAGAAGTCCAGAGCTGGGACTTCTGGCCAAGATGGAGGCGTGGATAGGCACACTGCATCTCCCTCCACCACTAAGAAGGAGTACATCTACCTCAAAACTAGAGGCAACCAAAACTTCCAGAAAATCAAGCTGCATGAAAGTCCAACAAACAGAGATATAAAGAAGAAATACTCATCCAGACAGGTAGGAGGAGTAGGACTGTTGGGCTTAGCCATGTGTGTGGACTTCTGCCTCACCTATGACAAACAGTGGTACTGTCTGGACCTGCAGCAGCTTTGGGCTGTGGGTAGGTGACGGTCATCTTTACCCTGTGTGGCCCCTACCCCAGGCACACAGAGCAGTCATCCTACTCCCTTCACTGGCGCTGAGTCGCATGTCAGGCAGTCTTTCCGGGTCAACTGCGCCCATCTCCTCTTTGTAGATAATTGCTCTGCATCATCTATCAGCCCTTCCAGTCAATGTCCCCTCTTGCCTCTAATCAATATGGTGTCTTTAGTCTTGTGGGCTGTGCTTCCTCTCAGCCAGATGAGAAATGAACATTTCTTGCCTGAAGGGAACAGCTCATCCCACTCCACTCATGGCCCCTCCCCCACCTCTCTGTTGGTGGTGGCGCTGGAAAGCCAGGTGCAGTCAACATTGAAACAACTCCATGCTCAGCATGCCTTGAGCGCAGCCTGCGGAGTCCAAGAGAAGCTATAATCAGGAGATGTGTTGTTCAATGGTTGTGTTATAAAATCCTCAATGGTAAATTTTTCAAAAATTTATTTTTCAGTTACTGTTGACATACAATATTAGTTTCAGGTTTATCACATAGTGATTAGACATTTATACCTTAGGAAGCGATCCTTTGGGTAAGTCTAATACCCATCTGTCTCAATGCTAAGTTTAACCTGCTCCAGGGATGAATTATCATTCATGTTTTCCTGTATATTCAGGCTTGGACTTAGATTTGTGGCCATGATTAACAAAGTACTGTGACAACCTTTGAGAATGTCCCTGGCAGCCAGTTTCCCAGGCCCACGATAGACAACAGTGCCATAAGTGATGCAGTCAGCATTAAGTAAATGGAATTAAGAAGCTGCAGAGGCATGAATTTCTATATTGTTTTTATACAAACAGGTTCTGAAGAGCCATGACACTATGAATAATGGCATTTTCCCTACCCTTTCCTCACGGTGTGAGATAGAAGGTAGCCACACATGTCACATTTGACAAGAAAAATATGAGGAGGTGTTTCTGAACATAATTGGGAGAAGCCACTTCCTAGACGCTAAGAAGAATCTTTACGTACACTCGTTGGAATAAACAAATACTCAAAGGCTTGTTAAATCTCCATGGAGAAGTCACCTGACATGGGCCCATGAATTCTGTGACATATTTTAATTATTTATGTGTACAGGGATCCCACATACTTTATGGGAAGCCCTGAAGAACAGTACAGAATGTCAAAGGCTAGTATATAAAGGAGAAGCCGGGGCATAGGATTCATGAGGCACAGGGTCAAATCTACGCAAATTCTCTTTAGCCACCTAGCAAGGCCTTGCTTTCCCAGCTGAAATGGCCTGAAGTCACCACTATTGCTTTTGCATCTTTAATGAGCTAGGAATAGGTTTGGAAGGTTTTCTTCCTTAAAGCCTCCATTAAATGTAAGTGTGCTGCTGCTGAGACCATTAGGGGGAAAAATCAGATGAGTGCCAAAAGTTGTTTATATAAGAATGTCCAGGACAGAGTTGTTTAGAATAGTTAGGGGCCTGGATCCAGATCAGCGCCTCTAAGCAGGACCCAGGCTGAGTGAATCATGGTAATTGGGACTGGTAGCACATCATGTTAGTTATCTGTTTTGGTGTACAATCCACCTAAAGCAAAGTGGCTTCTGACAACAATGACTTCTTATTCCTCACAATTCTGTGGCGTGACTGGACTTGACTAGGGATGACGGCTGCTGATGTCGAGTTGGGCTGGCTCGGGCAGCTGCAGGCGGACAGGCGCTCAGCTGTGGCTGGCAATGGGACAGGGCCCTCCTCACATGGCCAGAGCCTGGCTGGGGCAGCCAGAACTGCTGGGCCCCTCCCTCCACATGTCTCTAGTCATCCTGTGGAAGTCTAAGAATTCCATTCACAGCATGTTCATTGGCCTTTAGTGCATTCACAATGTTGTGCAACCATCTATCTAGTTCCAGGATATTTTTACCACCCCAAAAGTAAACCTCATCCCCAGTAAACATTCACTCAGATTCCTGCCCACCCTAATTTGCTTTCTGTTTCTATAGATTTGCCTATTCTGGAAATTTCATACAAGTGGAGTCACACATACCCTTTGTGACTGGCTCCTTGAATTCAGTGTAGTATTTTCAATGTCCCTCTATACTGCAGCATGTATTAGTACTTCATTCCTGTTTATGGCTGAATAATATTCCACTGCATGGATAGACCACATTTTGCTTATCCATTTGTCATTTAATGGACAGTTTAGTTGTTTCTACTTTTTGGCTATTGTGAATAGTGCTGCTGTGAACACATGTATACCTGTTTTCAGTTCTCTTGCTGTCCATACCTGGGAGTGGAATTTCTGGGTCACATGGTAATTCTAGGTTTAGCTTTTTGAGAAACCAGAAAACCACTCCTCCTGGCCATTTTTAATACTATTCATAGTTATTGATGTGGAGATGTGAATAAATAAAAGTTATAGAATGATGTTTCATGTGTATGCGATAGAAATTTAAAGCAAACAGTGGTTTAAGGCAGTTCATGTTTATTTTTTCCCTCATAAACAAAGCCTGGAGGCCTGGGATGTTCCATAAAGTTTTCATGGATGTTGACTTCTTCCACCTTTGTCTCAGTGGTTGTGTCACTGTAGCTCTCAGCCTTGCAGTTTGAGAAGGGAGCCTCAGCTTCCTAGGCAGCAGAAAGCAGTGAGGAATGATGACTGACCAGAGTTGTGTGTGTGTGCATGTGTTGGAGGGTGGCTGAGTGGGAGGAGACAAATAGCAAGACCCCTATCTCTTAAGGCAGATTGCCAGAATTTAGGCATCAGCTGCAAGGAATACTGAGAAATATAATATTCACCTGGGTTCTTCCTTACCTCATGAAAAATTACATATAAGAAGGAAAGGATAGATATTATGCAATAGCTTGCCAGTCTTTTCCCATGTGATAGAACTATGTAGAAAGCTTTGAAGAAAAAAGCGAACAAAAATGTTGAACAGTTGTTATCTCTAGATAACAAGAACAAGGACAATTAAAAAGTTATTTTGGGGCCCTGGCTGGGTTGGTTAGAGCCTCATCCGGATACACCAAGGTTGTGGGTTCTATCCCTAATAAGGGCACATACAAAAATCAATCAATGATTGCATGGAGGGTAAAACCACAAATCAATGTTTCTCTCTCTTCCCCTTTTCCCAGTCATCTAGGATGTGGCTTTATGTGGAGATAGGGCCTTTAGAAAGGTGATGAAGTTAAAATGAGGCCATTTAGCTAGGCCCTAATCCAATCTGATTGGTCTTCATAAGAAGAGAAAGTTAGGACACACAAGGATATACCAGGGATGCATTCACAGAGGACATGCCATGTGAGGACACAATGAGAAATCTGCCATCTGCAAGCCAAAGAGAAAGGCCTTAGGCCAATGCCTTAATCTTGTACTTCTAGACTCAAGGATTGTGAGAAAAATCAATGTTGGCTCTTGAAGCTATCTGGTCTCGGGTATTTGTTATGGCCATGCTAGCCAACCAATAGAGGAGTCAGGAAAAAATTATCCCTGCACTTGAACCATGGCTCAGTGGATGAGTAAGAGTCTACTAGGTGGAAAAGACAAAAAAAGCACATTCTAGGCAAAGGACACATGAAATGGCCCAGAGGTATGAAAAGTATTTTTAGTGCAAGATGCCGAAAGTAGTTGGGGGGCGGGGGTTGTGTATGTAGTTATATGAGACAAACCTGGAAAGTTTGTTGTAGATGTCTATTAAAGTTCTATTAGTCAGTAGTGTGCTGGTAAATGACCACTGACCCTCTGGGGAGAATAGCCATGAATTATACTATAGCATTTGCCAATTTCTGTTGTGTCAATGCTCTCACCTGATTTCCAGCTGTCACCATGGCCTTCTGAACATGATGCTGAAAAGAGATACACAGAAATTCATCATTAGTTAGTATTTCCACCATATACATCGATGCAATGGCTATAACTAACCTCAAGTGCTTAGGTAGTAATAAAAATGCACCAGAATAATTTGTAAACCATGAGCATTGAGTATTTTCTATACTCACCATTTTGGGTTTTAATATCATTTATATAACTGTAGGTTTATGTAACAATTTTAAATAAGGCTGTGTTTAACAACTGGCTCACAGAATTCTGAAAAGTTAATCAGTTCTCATGCTGCAGTACAAGCACACTGCTGCTGTTCGAACTCACTATTTTGTAAATGATTGCACTTGCCCTTGGGGGTTCGGTCTGAAAATATAAGGTAATACATAGCACATTTTATCACCTGCTTGAGATGACACTCATGTGTATTCCGAGGCACGGGGGAGGGAATTGCTCAGAAGGCAGAGGGTTGTGGGAGGAAGAGGAGGAAGACTCTCTGCAGTGGACCCTCACGCAGGAGGTGGGGTAAACTGAGCCATCAAGAGGACTGAGGACAATTTTGGGGGTGCAGAAGGAAGATAAAGATTTCCTGGAGAAGATGATGAAGGAGGAAGTCTCAAATTAGATGCACTCTGCCAGCTCAGTTCCTTCATGAACTAGGAGGTCGGCTAATTTGCATGTTTGCTCCGATAAATGTACTAGGTCAACTCATCATCTTGAAAGCTAGAGTACTGTAGACTTCCAGGATTGAGACTCTGGCCACTGCAAACCACTGGGTGAGAGACTTAGGGAGAGAAAGGCAGTGTATCCATGATGTGCAGGACCCGGGTCAGGTGAGTGCAAGTGGGAAGGCATCATGAGAGGAAGGTGCTGGGGACCCCATGCTCACTGGGGTCACAGACCCAACCAGGTGGGGACTCTTTCATCTTTCTCAAGGCTGCCGTCCTCCCTGCTCCTTTAGTTCCTGCTCTCACCCGAATGCCCGTCGTTCGGTCTGGGTCGCATCCATCCATCCTTACCTCCTCATCCTTCCTGGCTCCAGCATCACCTTCTTCCCTATCAGATATTCCTGAACAGCAGGCTCTGCTGGCCTCATCTCTAAATCCCTCAATTAAGACACATTATCCCCCAGTTGCCACCTACTGTCTTCACTGCAGAATGTCCGAGGCATTCTCTTCCGAGGGGCTCCACTGCCTACTGACCCTTCTTCCTCAGCCCTCCCCACCCTTCACTGTCAATGTCACCAGGGGGTTCGCTGCTGCAGGGGAGCTAAAGTGATACCTTAAAATGTGAATCAGCAACACTTGACCGTCACACTTAAACTCTGTGAGGGACTCTTGCACTTAGCATCAAATATCAGCTCCTTTCAGGCTAAGTCCTGCAGGACCTGCCCTCTCTTTCTCCCCCACTACACTGCAACCATACTAGCCTCCTGGAGCACACCGGCTACTGAGCTGGATCCTGCCTGAGGGCCTTTGCACATGTGTTTCCTTTATCTGTAATGTTTCCCCACTTTCAACTCCTTCCAATTCACTCTGCATGGCTGCCTCTCTCCTGCTCGGCACTCAGTTCAGGTGTCCTCTGATCAGCCCGTCCAATTTGTACTGACTCGCGTGTCAGTCTGTATCACACTACTCCATCAATTTTCTTCAAAGCATTATCATTCTTTGAAGCAATCTTGTATAATTTTTTAATGTTTTTAAAATAGATGTGTTTATTTAGAGAGGGGGCAAGGTAGGGAGAAAGAGAGGGAAAGAAATATCAATGCAAGAGAGAAACATCGATCAGTTCCTTCTCGCATGTGCCCTGACTGCGGGCGGACCAGGCACACAGCCCAGGCGTGTGCCCCAACCAGAAATTGAACCAGCAACCTTTTGCTTTGCAGGACAATGTCCCACCAGCCAGGGAAAACTTGTATAATTGTTTCCCTCAGAGGTCATCCAACTGCGGCCCATAGGCTAAATCTGGCATGAAGCCTATTTCTGAAGTGCAGCTATATTGGAACAAGTACCCCCGGTTTATTCACAGATTGTCTGTGGTTGCTGTTGTGTAGCTGCAACAGAAGCCTTATGATCCACAGAGCTTAAAAAAATTTATTATCTGTCCCTTTAGAAAAGGTTTTGCTGATCTTTGGTTTACATCTTTAGTGTAATTGTGCTTATATTGTCTGCCTTCCTTCACTGTGAAGGAGTGAAAGTGAAGGTGTGATGGCACTGTTAACTAAAATACTTGGGTGTGAACATTAGCCACACCTAATAATAGCGACAATATTAGCATGGCTAATAATAAGGGCTAAGGTGTTTTAACAAACGCTAGGGTTGCTCTGGGCACTGCTCTAAAGACTTTCTGTGCAATCTGTTATCTAATGCTACATCAGCTCAGCAAGGGAGCTTTCAGTCTACCCATTTTTGAGGAAACCACGGCTCACAGAATTCAAGCAGTTGCCCATTTTCCCACTGTGGTCAGTGCGAACTATTCCATGAGGTCTCTCAAGTCTCTTTCTTCTGTCCCACTCTAGCCAAGTCATGAACTTGGGTTAGACAGAAGTGGGTTCAAAGTTAGACTTCACCGCTCTACAACTTTGTCTAGTATGAGGCTGGGAAATTACCATGTACTTCTCAGCGTTGTGAGGATTGAATAAGATGGATAAAGCACATAATGCAAGCTGGAGACTTACTGGGTGTTCAAAAATGTTAGGATACTTTGACTTCTAGTCAAGATGGTGGCATAGGTAAACACAGCTTGCTTCCTCTTATACCTACATCAAAATTACAACTAAACTATAGAACCACCATCAGAAACCGAGTTGAATGGAAGTCTAACAGCTATAGAATTAAAGAAATCATATCCACCCAGATTGATAGGAGAGGTGGAGAAGCAGAATGAGGTGGTCCCACACACACATGTGGTGGATAAAAATTTGGGAGGGTTATCTTGGGACTGAGGAGTCCCAGCCCAGGGTTCCAGTGCTAGGAAGGTAAGTCCCCATAACTTCTGACTGCAAAAACCAGCAGAGAGTGAATCAGTGGAATAAACTTCTGGTGTCCCAAGCAGTTCCTCTTTAAAAATCTGCACACAGACTCACTCAGACTCACTCCCTCTGAGCTCTTGCATTGGGATGGCAGCTTGAAAGGCACCAGGGGCATACAGGGAGGAACTGAAGTACCTGGCATCAAAGCAAGATGTTTTCATTGTAATTGGTCCCCTTTAAGACTGCTGTATCTTTCTACTCCAAGTCTACTGTCACATTTCTGTACATTCTGGAGCATTGGGGTGGATGAAAGCCTTTTGGGGACCTGTGTAAGCCTGTGAAGGGGGGAGTTTAGTGGTACTAAGTGTGTTCTCCAGAGAGTCAGAACCAACAGGAGATTATCTATCTATCTATTTATCTATCTATCTGGAGAGGTAGCAAGGAAGAGAAAGGAGAGAGAGATTGATTTTAAGGATTTGGTTTACCTGATCACAGAAGCTTGGTAGTCCAAAATCTTCAGGGTGGCCTGGCAGACTGGAAATCAGAGGAGAGGTACAGGCTGAGTCGGAGGGCAGTCTGCTTTCTGCTGGCAGAGTTCCTTCTGGCTCACGGAAGGTCAGTCTTTGTTCTGTTAAGGCCTCTTTAACCAATCAGATTTGGCCCAACCCCATTATGGAGGGTAATCTATTTTACTCAATGTCTATCAATTTAAGTGTTAATCTGATACAAAAATCACCCTCACAGAAGTAGAGAAACACTTAACCAACTACCTGGGCACCATGGTGCTGCCAAGTTGATATACAATTAACCATCACAAGTAAGATATATTTTTTGTGTTGGGAATGTTTTCTGTTTGCCTTCAAGTGAATACTGGCTGTCCAAATGTCAGAATTGCTTCAGTGAATATACCCACCTTGCACAATGCTTACTCTGCTGTAGTGGAAAACTGGGGATGTGAAATGGGAGGTTTCCTTAAGACATGACCATGACCCATGCTGCTCAGCACCGGAAGAAGAGAAAAAACTGGGTTTCAACTAAACAAAGCAAGCTTACAGAAAGTTCTTCCAAACCTGACAGCTCATATATAAAAGAAATTTTGAATGAAGTCTGCCCAAACTTGCCAACAATCCTAAAAATGTACATGACATTGCCATTATTGCTTGTGAAGTGGAAAGAACTCTCCTACATTATTAGTAATAGAAAAACTTCTAGTCACCATGCTAGAGCAAGACTGAATTCTCACGCTCATTCTATTAATGTTCTTATAAACAAGCTTAATCATTTGAAGAAATGGTTAAAGAGTATGCAGCTAAAATAAATGTAGGAAAACATTATTAGAGATGAGCGTTTATTAATAAGAAGCTTTTTAAAATTTGCAGTTGTGGTGCATTTTTCTACATGATACTTACTTTTGACCCAATGTACTTGTGATCATACATTATTTTTAAAAAGAGAGTCCTCTAAGTTGCAAAAGGCTTGGGTCCCACAAAGACACCTGGGATTGCTGAGGGGAAGTCACTGAGGGGTGAAACCAGGAAGACTCACGGAAATAAGGGAAGGGACTATTTGAGGAGGCTGTGGCTGGCTGTATAGAATGTTCTGGGACTTTAGAGACATCACTTAAAAATTTCACATATGCTCATTAGAAGGCTTTCAGCAAGTTATGAACTGCTCCATTAGAGGGAAACCTGGGTGTCTGAGGATTCTGCATCAGAATTTTCAATGGACAGGGTTGTCAGATTTAGCAACTGAAAATATAGAGGACTCAGTAAATTTGAATTTCCAATAAATAAGGAATAAGTTTATAGTATGAGTACATTGCATGTAATATTGGTATTTTATCTGGCAATGCTATCTGGGGAGCTTCATAAAAATATATTTAAGCAGATTACTCAGACACATAATCTGCTTAGATTACTGTGTACAGAGATGGTCCCTGGCTCTTCAACTTCTGATTTTTTGATGTTATGACAGTATGAAAGTGATACTCAGTCAGTGGGAACTGTACTTCAAAGTTTGAATTTTGTTCTTTCCTGGGCTAGCAGTATCTACTATGATGCTCTTTCCTGACTGTGGGCAGTGGTACAGCTCAGCTCCCAGTCAGCTACACCAGCGCAAGGGTAAACATCTGGTTCTCTCTCTTTGTAATTGTGATGCCATATATACAGGGTGGGGCACAACTAGGTTTGCAGTTGTGAATATGCAAAACAGAGTGTATTCTTCTTCTTCTGCTTTTTTAAATTTAATTTTATTGTTGTTGTATTACATCCACCCTTTTTGCTCCCCTCTGTCCTCTTCCCTACCCACCCACTCCCCCACAAAGTCAATCCCACATGTTGTCCATGTCCATGGTTCTTCCATACTAGGTTCTTGTCTAAACTGCTCTTCTTCTTTGCCTCTGCCTCCCCCCCCCTCTCTCCACCCCCCTTCCCCTGCCCACTGAAGGTCTATTCACTGTATTCATGTATCTGGTTCTGTGTTGCTTGTTATTAGTTTTATTCATTATTATCCTGTAATGGGTGAGATCATATGGTATTTGTCCTTCACTGACTGGCTTATTTCACTAAGCATAATACTTTCTAGTTCCATCCATGTTGTTGCAAAGGTTAGGAGTTCCTTCTTTCTTTCTGCTGTGTAGTATTCCATTGTGTAAACGTACCAAAGTTTTTTGATCCAAATATCCACTGATGGGCACTTAGGCTATTTCCAGCATTTGGCTATTGTAAATAACACTGCTATGAACATATAGGGGTACATGGGTTCTTATAAATTGGTGTTTCAGGATCCTTTGGGTATAATCCTAGTAGTGGAATTGCTAGATCAAAAGGCAGTTCCATTTTTAGTTTTTCAAGGAAACTCCATACTGTTTTCCATAGTGGCTGCACCAGCCTGCATTTCCACCAACAGTGCAACAGGGTTCCCTTTGCCCCACATCCTCTCTGACACTTGTTGTTTGTTGATTTGTTGATGATTGCCATTCTGACAGGTGTGAGGTAGTATCTTATTGTGGTTTTAATTTGCACCTCTCTGACAGCTAGTGATGTTGAGCATTATTTCATGTGCCTTCGGGCCCTTTGTATGTCTTACTCAGTGAGTTGTCTGTTCAGGTCTTATTATTTTGTAAAGACTTTATTATTGTTTTTAGAGAGAAAGGCAGGGAGGGAGAAAGAAAGGGAGAGAAGCATCAGTGTATGGTTGCCTTTCACCCACCTCCAGCTACAGACCTGGCTGGAGACCTGGGTTGCAACCTGGTTATGTGACCTGGCTGGGAATCGAACCAGTGACCTTTGGGTTCTCAGGCTGGTGCCTTATCTACTGTGCCACCAGTCAGGGCTATTATTATTTTTTAATCCTCACTCAAGGATATGTTTATTGATTTAAGAGAGAGCGAGGAAGAGGTACCGAGAAAGAGAGAGGGAGAAAGAGAGAGCAAGAAAGAGAGAGAGTGAAATTGTTTGTTTTCTATACATACCCAGACTCAGGCTCAAACCTGCAACCTAAATATGTGCCCTGACCAGCAATTGAACCCAAAATCTCTTGGTGTACAGGATGATGCACCAACCAAGTGAGCCACTTGGCCGGGGTCAGAGTTTTTTCTTCTTTATCATTTATTAATTATTGTATTATTCTTCATACAAACAACTGTAAACCTTCTTTAGCCCCACCCTGTATGTACATTGTATACATATATAATTGACTCTTGAACAATATGGGTTTGAACTATGCAGGTTCACTTACATGTAATTTATTTTTCAATAAATACCTGTGCTGTTTTCAGTCCTTAATTGGGAATCCACAAATGTGGAGAGCTGATTATTGTATGGATCTATGCTATTTTATATACAGGGCTTGAGTGACCAAAAATTTATTTCATCTTATGGCTGAATTTTATATATATATATATATATATATATATATATAAATGTATATATTGGCTACTGTAAACAATGCTACAGTTTCATGGGAGTATAGATATCTCTTCACCATAGTGTTTACATTTCTCTTGGATAAATACCCAGAAGTAGAATTGCTGGATCACATGATGGTTCTATTTTTAATTGTTTGAGGAACTTCTATATTGTTTTCCATAGTGGCCACACCAATTTACATTTCTATTGCCAGTGTACAAGAGTTCCTTTTTCTCCGAGTCCTTGGCAACACTGGTTATCTCTTGTTTTTTGATGATAGCCTTTCTAACAGGTGTGAGGTGATGGTTCATTGCAGTTTTGTTTGCATTTTCCTGATGATTAGTGATGCTGAGCGTTTTTTTGTTACCTGTTGGGCATTTGTATGTTTTCTTTGGAAAAATGTCTTTTGTTTACTCTGTCCATTTTTTAATAAGATTTATTTTGCTCCTACCATTAAGGTTTTTTTTTTGGGGGGGGTGTATGGTAAAATATATATATAACACAACATTTGCCACTTAAACCATTTTTAAGTGTATAATTCAGTGGCATTAAGTATACTCACAATGTTGTACCACCATTACCATTATCTTGTTCTGAAATGTTCCCATTCCCTCAAACAAGAATTCTGTAACAATTAAGCAATACCTTCCAGTCATCCTCCTTAGCCCTGGTAATTTCTAGTCTACTTACTGTCTCTATGAATTTGCCTATTTTAAATATTTCATATAGTTGAAATCAAAAGCTATTTGTCCTTTTTCATAACTGACTTATTTCACTTAGAATAATGTTTTCAAGATTTTATCTATGTTTTAGTATATATCAAAATTTCATCCCTATTTATGGCTGAATAATATTCCATCCTTTTGTTTATCCATTTGTCAATGGACACTTGGGTTGTTTCCACTTTTTAACTGATGTAAACAATACTGCAATGGACATTGGTGTACAGGTTATCTGTCTGAGCCCCTGCTTTCAATTCTTTAGGCTATGAACCCAGAAGTGGAATTGCTAGATTATGTAGTAATTCTGTTTAGCTTTTTGAAGACCTGCCAAGCTCCCTAGGCACTGTTTACAGCCCACCCATTATACACAAACAGCCACTGAACTCGAACACAACAGTAACCTCTGGGCTTAGCTTCTTGGGCCCTATGCTCAGAAAGGCCCTGTGCTTCACTTAATTTTCCACTGCCACCATTTTGAAATTCTAAACAGCCTTAGCTTTGAACTTGTGTTTTGTAGGACAATGGAGCATAAAAGCAGAGGCGAAATGCACATACGTGTGTTCTCCGCCATTTCTTACTGCCCTATTTGCACACAGTGTTCATAAATGTCCCATGAGAGCTCAGACTTCTAAAAGACTCAGGATGCATAGGAGTTCAGTGAGACTCAAAGTGAGTTTAAGGTAAGTGACATGTGTCTGTGACTGAATAAAAGGGGAGTGGGGGAATGCTGATAGCCTCAAGTGGCTTCACTTCTGTTCAAATCAAAACTTGCTTTGAAGGCAGAAAGCAAGCAATGGTGTATTTTAATAAGCACAAACCATGGAGGAACCCTGTCTTATCCTTTCCTACTCATGTTCCTTCCCTCCATTCACCAAGTTCTTATGCTGAACCCATGTCGTGATCTGGAAGGAATAGGAAAGTAAATGTGGTGCATGGTCACTTTTCATTTCATTCCTTCCTGACTCATCATTAATTGAAAGATTATACTATGGTAAAGTGTGAATGCAGCAGAAGTAAAGTGTAAAATTGTAGTGAGTCTATGCCTCATTCCCACTGGTCTTGTAAGACTGTGACGCATGTACAAACAATGAAATATGAATTGTGTAGTTTCAGTGATTCTGCATATGAGTCAGATCTAGTCAAAATAAATATTTTCACTTAAAATTGGCATTGCACCACATAAAGACGGACAGTAAAATCCCAGCTAATAATTTCTTATTTTCCATTGCTTAGAATGACATTAAATAGCAACTAAAACACACTATATGATAAGCCAAGAGAAGAACTCAGAAGAAAGAAAAGAGCATTTTATTTCAGTGCTTTAAGTGGCATTTCTCTCTCTCTCTCTTCTTCCTTTTTGAACAAAGGGTCAGGCATTTTCATTTTGCACTGGGCCCCATAAATTATGTAGCCAGCCTTGACAACCCCCTATTCTCAGATACTACAACAGTAGTTTTATGTGCAATTAGGGAAGTGAGGGAGGGATGAGGTAGAGCTCAAGTGCCACAGTGTTATTTTAGGAAGGGTGGAGCTGACCACGATTTGGTGAAGGAATGCACTTCAGAAAAATAAGTACACAGATGAAAGAGCTTGGAGACTCAGGCTTTCATGATATAGTTTCTCAGCATTTTCATCCCCAAATGAATGACAGATATGCTATTTTAAAGGAAAAGAGAGAGAGGCAAACAGACAGGCAAACAGACACATAGACAGGAATGCCAAGCTTCCCTTTTCAGTAAATATAACATGTCACACAAATAAAAGTAAAGAATTATAACTGAAAATAATGATAGGCTCTCTATTGCTGACATCATTATAAAAGATAAAAAACTCTATTTTTCCATTCAAAAATCAGTCTGATGATCTGATGGATATTTAAGAAGACTTTATTTTGATGAACTGATCAATAATATAAAAATAAACTAAAATATCATGCCTTATCCTTTTCAATTTTTTAACATAAACATTTATGGGAATTAAAGTAAGCCAACAAATATCAGAAATCATATCAGGATCAGAAATAATAGTCCTACTTTCCCTTAGCATATGTTAAAACTTTGTTTTTCTTAAAAGCTATTCTTAAAAACTCAAACATTTTGGAATAGTGATATTGAAGTTTTTTAAAAAATTCTGAATATGTATTTTCAGAAAACCTGTTTTCTCAAGAGAGAGGAAACGAAAAGAAATGGTACTACTTCCCCAGTTTCTCTGATGATCTGTTGCTTTTAATCTCCCATCAATTTAGACAGACAAGTGACACTTAAAACAGTAATCAAATGTGTCTAGGCTTTGCCACTTAGGTCATGTTGAATCAATGACATCTGTCCAGGAGAAAGACTTGCAAAGGCATGTAACCTCACATTTTAAATGAAATTGCAGTCAAATTCCCCAAGCACCAGGCAGCATCTGGTTTATACTTAACTCATCATGATTTCTCTTATCTCTTATAACAGTTTAGTAACAAATAGGTACTCCTTTTTCATGTACTATTAACAAGCAAATTAATTTACTAATTATTTATTTCTATGCCTGGTAGTGCCAGAAGAAATCTTACATAACATTAAATACGTTTATTGGGCATTTACCTTTATTCAATGCAATTTAAGTGGATTATTTAACCTCCCAATAACCCAGTGAGGTGGTCCCTATTGTCAGCCTATTTTATTGGTGAGGAAACCAAGGATTGGAGATTAAACAATTTGCCCAAACTCACAAAACTTGTAAGTGATAAAGACAAAATTTAATCAGTGGTATTTTGATTCTAGAGCCTACTGAACAATACTACAATTTGTTTAGTTAATATATAGAGATTAAAATGAGAAAAAGAGACTTCTGCATGAATCTCTCCTTCTCCTCACAGGATGATTGCATGCCTTGGTACATGTAACATTTGATTTTTAAAAGACAAGTTAGCAGAAGGTAAATATAGTAAGATGAGGCAAGTCCAATCCCATTTGTCTCTGCTCAGGATGTTTGTACTAAAGCTAAAACTGTTGACAAGAACTAGAATGCAATCTAATTTCCCTTTGCGGTCCCAGCTATAAAGAGATGGTTTAGTAATACCTGCTGTTTTAGGTAGAAAATACAAATTAATATTTATATGAACCTGTGTACAATTTTAGAATCTTTAATAATCAGATAACCTAGGGGTACTTAGGAAAAGGATGATTGTGCACCATGCATTGGTTAGGATTCTCTGAGTGCAAAATTGACACGCTAAACTAATTTTTAAAAAGCTTCTAGAATTATAATAAAAATATTCTGCCAAACTTGACTAAGTACTTTGAAAATTCTATGGCTGATGGCTAAAATGAAGAAACATGTTCTGAATGATAATGCATCTATATGTACTAAAGAGTCTGATGCACTGGATTTTGTATTAGTAAATTTTTATCAAAATTAGCTTTTGATAAAAATGCAGGAGACGTATTTATCAGATTTTAATGATCAAGTATCCATTATACTATATTATTATTGGATCAAGATTATTAGATATTGGGAAAGCCTTGAATCTGTTGTCACTGTAGAAGAGATGAAATTTAATGGGAACACATGAGGAATTCTCTGTTCAGATTTTAAAAATAGATTCATCCATAGAAAGAGTTTGTGTCAGTCAGAATAGGCTAGATTATGTGGTCGAAACAAATTAGCTGCCAAAATTCCATGACTTGGCAACAAGTTTTATTTCTTATTCACTTTGTACATCCATAGTGAGTCATCTGGGAGCTATGCACTACATTTTCCTCACTCTGGGTGATGGAGAAGCTATCATCTGGTCATTGCTGGCCATGGTGTCGGAGAAAAATCTCTCATTAGCCCTTAGAGCTCTCAATGAAGTAACACAGGTCATCTCCTGTCACAATGGCCAAGAAAGTCACATGACTACATCTCACTCTAGAGGTGGAGGTAAGTGCACTTCTACCATGGGCCTGGAAGGAGAAAGTCCTTATGAGTAGACCAGGTATGACAGCTATTGATGTGAAAAATAGCACATGGTTTTAGTTGCTGGCAAAACTTGGTTGATGAAAAAATGAATGTAGTCTTGAAAGAATGAAAGTGCCTTGATTGAAGTAGCTATGGTAGACTGAATAACAGACCCCAAAGATATCCAAATCCTCACCCCCAGAGTCTGTGAATGTTGCCTTTTGTGACAAAAGGGACTTTGCATCTGTGATGACATTAAGCATTTTGAGATGGGAAGATCATCCTGGATAGATTATCTGGGTGGGCCTTGAGTATAGTCACAAGTGTCTTTGAATAACAGGCATACAGAGGGATACAGAAATGATTAAATCTGAAGATGAAGGAAGTGGCCAGCCCTCATGGCACCTTGATTTTAGTCCTGCAAAATTTATTTTGCACTTCTAAACTCAAGAAATAAAAGATAATAAATTGGTATTGTTTTAAGCCACTAAGTTCCAGATGAAACAATGATGAGCAATAGCTTATTATAAACAGAGTTGTTGAAGGTAATAGGGATGTTTCACCTGAAAAAGAAAATACAATGAAGGTTTTCATGTATATATCTGGGGGCGGGCCCACAGACTTGGGTGAGGCCTGCTTTGTGTGGACACAGAAGCCAGAAAACTTAATCAGTGAATGGCTTTGTTACAGGGTTCAGTTCATGACAAGAATGAAACTTGTTCAACACTAGAACAGGCTATCTTGGTGCCACTGGATGGAGGTACAAAGATACTAGATGACCATTAGCCAAGGGTATTGTCAAAGAGAATCTTGCATTGGGTAGGAAGTTTGGATAAATAACTTCTCAGTTTACCTCTATGATTGTTTTTTTCTCCTATTTCTAGTCTTGATGGTTGTCTGGATAAGTAACCCACAGGGTGGTTCATAGTTGTGGGAGGCCCTGAGGCTATGCTAAAAGGAACTCATTATTGACTCACTGGTTGGTGAGAACACTGGTCAAAGGGAATTCATGTAGTTCAGCTTAGAAGATGTCAATCTGACGTTTGGAGGCAAGAATGTGTCAGAGCATTTAGGAGTGGCCAAGCAGAAGGCATCCAGAATGGTGAGCATGAATAAGCCTTGCCCTTAGGTAAACTGAGGCTCAGAAAGGTCAAAAGGAAAGGACAATGAGTTATTGAGTGAACCCCATGAATACCGCCATATACAGAATTTTTAAATATCATGATCATTGGAGGGACCTCACCATTTGGCTTCCTCTTGTAACCAGATGCAAGTCCCACTGCCTGCCACCATGGAAGCCAAACTCAAGAGCAGGTGCTGACGTAAAAGAAAGTGGTTTCTTTGCAGATGCCAGCCATCAAGAAGATAGGGCGCTCAGGTCACGAAGCCCATCTCCACATCTCAGTGGAGGCAGAGGATTTTATAAAGAGGGAGAGGGGAAGAGAACAAAGAGATCAAGGGAGGGGTGTGTAAAGTTCTTTATGTGCAAATGAGCACAACCTATTCCAATAAGGCAAGTGATAGTCCAGTGTACGTCATCTGGGTTTAGTCATCCTGGTTTCACATTATCCTGGCTTCATGTCATTCTACTTCACATCATTCTGGCTTTACGTTATCCTGGCTCCATGGTTGAAGGTCAACAAACTTCCCAGAACTGGGGTGCTTGAAGGCTGGTGTTTGTGTTTTTTGAAGTTAGTTCCTAGGATTCTTACACAAACATATAGTTCATCTATAAGCTACATATTAGTCAGAGTTAGCACTTAAAGAAACAACGTCCAGCCCTGGCTGGTAGCACAGTGGATAAGGCACCGGCCTGCGAACCCAAAGGTCGATGGTTTGATTCCCAGCCAGGGCAACATAACCAGGTTGCAAGCCAGGTCTCCAGCCAGATCCGTAGCTGGAGACAGATGAAAGACAACCATACATTGATGTTTCTCTCCCCCTCTGCCTCTCTCCCTTCCCCTCTCTCTGAAAATAATAAATAAAATCTTAAAAAAAAAAAAAAAGAACCAATGTCAAAAGAATGGTGGAGTGGGCTACAATTTCCCACTGTTATACCCTTCTTTGTATCTCTTCTCATTCTCTTTTACTGACTTCATCTCTTCCATCCACCCTTTAAGAACATGTTTCTTTGAGCACTATCTGCTCTATAATTACCTGGGGTGCAGGTTAATAAACCCAGGGTCACCAAAATGAGGCCTAAGGATCTCAGTTCTTAGCCAGCTTCCTATTGATTTCTTTCCTACTTAGGTTTAATAGCTAGATCCTCAAATATTAAACTCTCTGAAATTCTACCCTTATAATATCTCCCTTCATATTTTATGCTCTTGCCAACTCATCACCTGATATGTAGCAGATAAAATAGTTGTGAAACGAAAGAATAATGTCATCTAAGGTTATAGCTTCAACTATTGCTTTGGGTCAATGAGGACTCCCTAAATTAGCTCTAGGCCATAGCTCTCCTGAGCCCCAGGTCAAACTCCCACCTGCCAATTGTACAGGTACCCCCAAATTAACATGTTTCAGAAATGAGCTCATTATCTTTTCTCTAGAATCCCTTCTCCCTTGTAAATGCATTGCTTCTCCAATTTTTCCTTAGTTAGCATGATCACCATCTACTCTGTTTCAAGGGAAACAATTTCAAATCTTCCTTTACTCAACCTGGTTCTCATTGGTGTATCCAGTAACCCCACATTTTATTATCAAAATATCACCTGAGTCTGCTCCTGATCCTTTCCCCTGACTGTGGTGATTTTAGCTCAGATCCATATCTTTTGTTGCCTCGAATCCTGAAAGGGCCTCATGCTACCAATTCTTATCACCTTCGTCATTTTCACCACTGCCACCCTTGTGATTAATAACCAGATTAATAACCTGAAAATACTTCTGACCCCATCAGGTCCCTCTTCTTTTGCACTTCCAGAGTCTCTAGAACAGTGAGCAAAAATCCTTCACAGTCTGTTTTTAGGCTATTCCAATTCTGTCTCCTCTCCTCCTCCAATCATACATTGACCTTATGGCTCAGTCACTTTGAGCAGCTCATGGTGGACTAAACTGGCCCTTTGACATCTACATGACTTTAACATGCTGGGTCCTTTGCTTAATGGCCCGTTCCTTCTCTGCCTGGCACTTGAAAACCAACAAAAACCAGCTCTCCCATGGATTAATTCAAGTGACTTATCACCTTGTGAACTTTCTTCTAGGTCAAAGAGTGAACAGGAAATATGTTATCACTTATCTAACCCAATACCTTTCAGAGACCTGAGAAGCTGGGAGTTAAAACTCTTTAATAAGGGAAAGGGTTGCAAAGGATCCAAAGAAGTAGTTACACAGAATTTTCTCAAGGACAAATACATTTTGGAGAGAGAGATTTTTTCATATTGTCCTAGTGGTAGATCAGCTTCCTCCTCAACCCCAGATAGGGTTGGAATGACAAATTCTTCTACTGACTTTACTTCCTAAGTCAGAACTATTCATCAAAGTTTAGTCCCCATCTCTTTTCTTCTCTCAGATCGTCCAACAATTTTGATTGTATATGTCCCTCCCATCACTTTTCTGCAGAGGGGGTGTAGTAATATTTCAGGTGTCAAAAGCATTGCACAGATTGTGTTTGATTTCAGCTACATTTTTCATTTATGTATGAGGAAAAGCTAATGTGACTATTTGAAACTAAATCCTTTCGATAGATGTAATATAACCATAACATTCTAGCTGGTAAGATTTATATTCTTTACACCCCTCCCAAGTTGAAAAATAGATGCATATGGTTCATATATCCAGAAGAAATTATGAGAAACTAAATAAAAAATTCTGATGGGAATTTCAAAAATATTTATATCCTCTTCCCTCCCTTTACAACAAAATAAGAATTAAATTTACTTCTCCTTAAAAAGTTATTCTCTTAAGTGAGGCCAACTGGCTCAGAAGGGAATTTAGAACAAAAAGAAAAAAGGAAATAACTTCATGCAGCTTGTGGTCAGCTAGAGGAATTTGCTGTCACAGAAGGTTAAATGGTCAAATGAAGTGGTTGGATAGCTTGAAGGTGTTTTCAGGGTGCAATGGCTAGAGGGAGGCAAGGAGGGGCTGCCCTGATCATCAGCTGTTAGGGGGTTGGGTTGGCCAGTTTTAGGGTGAAGAAGAGTTTCAGCTGGAACTGGTAAACAGGAACATTCCCTGACCTTGACTTGAATATTTCGAACAAGATCCTACTGATAAATTTCTCATTCAAACTGAAGCTACTTTCTGTGTTACTGTCATATTTGACCTTTGGTTTGCCCCAAGAACTCACACTAATGGGCTATGGGTGGTCATCGTATTCATGGATGCACTTGTGTATGGCCTGAGTATAAGGCACTGTGTTAGGCACTAGCCACACAGCAGCCAACCAGAAAGGAAGAGCTCAGAGTCTGCCAAGGAAAACAGATATGTACAATAAGAAAAGTATAGAACAACCCATTAACGCTGTGTTACAATTAAGGCTGAAGCGTCATGGGAACCTAGCGGTGATGAACTGGGTTGGAAATCAGGAAATATGTTTTCCCAAACTTTCCTAAAGTAACAATCATCTTTGAAAACTTGCTGGAAAAACATTGCTGGGCTTCAACTCAGAGCCAGTGAATGAGAAAGTCCAGGGGAGAGGTCAGGAACTGCATACCTACCAAATACCCTGGGGACTCTTACCTCAGGGCCATCTGAGAAGCTGGCCCTGGAGTGGGTAAGAGACTGTCAGCTGGAATGGGAAACAAGGTTCACTCAGGATAAAGAAGTGGTTCTCAACTTCTTGTCTGCATGTGATTCACCCAGGGACATTTTAAAATGCAGATTTTGACTTGGTAGGTCTGGGTTGGACTATTTTTTTAAATTTAATTTTATTGTTGTTGTATTACATCCATCCCCTTTTTCCTCCCCTCTCGCCCCTTCCCCACCCACCCACTCCCTGCCAAAGTCAATCCCACTTGTTGTCCATGTCCATGGTTCTTCCATGCTAGTTCCTTGTGGGTTAGACTCTTGATCCCTTTTCTAACCAGCTCCTAGTTATGCCAAAGCTCCTGGTCAGCAGGTCACATATGACTCCTCATTACCTTTATAATAAAGGACAAGCACAACCTATAGACCTTATCCTTTGTGACCAACCTTTCACCTCTCCAGCCTAATCTTTGCCCATTCCATCCTGTATTCTGTTCTGATTAACTTAACTGTGTTTTGTCTGTAGATATTTGCAGGTATCTTCTCTCCTGCCCACCCTCTTTCTCTTTGTTCAGCAAACCTCTGGCTCCAGATTTCTGTTCCCCTTTAACCAAAGTTTCCCCTGGAAACATGGCTTGATGCCCTGTATAGAGAAAGAGCAGAGCAGACTTTTTGGACACCATTGACAATCCAGTATGGAGTCACTGTCAGCCATGACAGTTATGTCAAATGCTATGTCAAGAATGAGGTCATGGGGTGTAACAGGAATGCCCTGACGAGGGACCCAGAACACCCAAAACCACAAGTCTATACAGTTGGATAAGGACTCCATCTGGACACCGATATGAGTGGGACTACTGCCCACTGCGGGCTATGAGAAATCAGAACTCTTGACTCCTTGACAAGGAAGCTTGGCTGTGCCATGGGTCATGCTAGACATCCACTCCACCAGACATGTGCTGCCACTGCAGCCATCTGGCTTGAGACCTCAGGTCCGCCTCTCCACTTGCCCACACCACCAGTGACCTGGACTTTGTGCCAGTTACTCGGTCACTCACTCTGGTTTCTGTCAATGAAGCTCCCCTTCTCTGTGAACCTGGCATTGTGGAAAGACACAAACATGTGTAAATAACTCTTCATGGATATTTCCTTGCTTACAACATGCCCCCAAATCTGGGTAAGATACCTCCCGTTCTGAAAGCACCTTTTGCTCTCTCTGCCACAGTGATTGGTCGTTGCACATTTGTGTGTCTGACTAATTCCCAGGACACACAGCCTAGCTGTAAGGAACTGTTTCAGATCTAGATGCTCATGGATTGAATTGAATTAAATTGAAGATCTATGATTGAACAGCATTTGTACAGGCTCAGAGACTTGAAAGTGCGTAGGATATTTTTGGGACCCATGTAACAGTTTAGTGTGAGCGGTGCTTATAGTTATGAGAAAAATAATTAGCAATAGGTACATCAGTGATGGGGGCTCTATCAGGGAGGGACCTCAGGTTTAAAAATTTTTGAGTGATAGAACCTTTAAGCATCCAATGAGAGCCATGGGTCCTACCCCTTGAAAACTGCCCACACAAACAAAAGCCATATAAACAACATTTTGCAAATGATTTCAGGGAATTTAGCAACCTGAAGTCTAAGGAGCCCAGGCTAAAAATCTGACATGAAAGGTGTTCCTATAAGTCGAATAAGTGTTAGCAGAAGGGTGGGTTAAATCAGGCCTAGGGGTGGTTTTTGAAATGAAATGATTGGGGTTGCCCTGGAGCTACAAAGCCACATTGGAGTCCTAACGCTTGGGTAACCCAAAATGGTCTCACTGGCTTCCTATTTTCATTTTTTATTTCATCTCTAATGCATTTTTTTCGTTACCATTTAGTCCTCTATGTCCTCCTCCTCCCAGCAATGAACTGTTCTTTCAGAAAGAATGCTTGCTGACCCCTGGTCAGCAAGTCAAATTAACAAGTCAAATTAACAAGTAAAGCATGTCCAGGGAGGGGGTCTGAGGATGCTCAGGCCTCATGGGCCTTCTAAACACGTGTTCTGCTGTTGGCATCCTTAAAAAAATAAAATACAATACAATAAAAATAAATTTAAAAAGGGCTATACATTTTAAATTGCTTTCCCTTTTCCAGGTTAGAGCAGTAAATAAAAGGCCCTGGCTGGGTACCTCTGTTGATTAGAACATTGTCCAATATGCCAACGTTGCAGGTTCGATCTCCAGTCAGGGCCCATCCAAGAAGCATAAATAAGCGGAACAACAAATGGATGTCTCTCTCCCTTCTTTCTCCCTCTCTCTAGGATCAGTAAACATAAAAATTAAGAAAAAAATTAAAAAGCAAACATAGGAGGTACCCAAAAGACTCCAAAGTTTATTTAAAAAATTGTGTTTATTCTTACATGTTTAAACTTCAGCCACCTTTAAAGTATCCTCTATTTGATGCAATACACTTCTCAAAGCATTTTTCCCATTGCCGCAGTTTTTGACCTTGTCAGTTTTGATGCCTTTTAGTGCTTCTGCATTTTTTATTTCACCTCTTCCACATTGGCATAATGTTTCCCTTTGAGAACTTTTTGCATCCAGGGAAATAAAAAAAGTTGCTCAGGGTGAGATTGGGTGAATAGGGAAGGTCGGGTACAGGGGTCATGCCATTTTTGGTAAAAAACTGCTGAACACTCAGTACTGTGAGGGTAGGCACATTGCAAATGACCCATCATGAAATAGGCAAAAACATTGAAGGACATTCTTCAAGCTGGAGGGCACAGCTTAATACCTAGAATTCAGCCTTTCTCCACTCTTTTCCCAAAAGAGGAAAGTCCCCCAGGGGAGCCTCCTCAGGGACCTCCCCTAAATTCCTTAGCCACTCAGCACCTGCTTCCTCTTCTGTAGCCTGGAGTAACAGATGCTCATTTTCCTAGAGTTGTAAAGATCAAATGATATAATGCGGCAGGTAGTTAGTTCTTACGAAATGTGACTTACTCACAATGCTAATGTCTGCAAGAAGTCACGAGCTGATGTCTAATACATTTTACTTGGCCCACCCCTCCAGAAGTACCTTGTTTACAACGAAAATCAGTGATATTATAGGGCATTTGTTTTCCGCCTGCTCATAATCTCTCAGTATGGATGTTGAAACAATTTATGGGATGTGCTTGGCTTTCCTCTGTTTTTGTTTCTCTTGGATCCTTTATCCAAGGTTCCCAAGCATTTAAGCATATTACCTCTTCTTAGAGGATATTTCTTGTTTAAAAATTTTTGTTATTTCCTATTAATTTCTTTTTCTATTTTTTACTTTTGTAGGAACAGATAACATGAGATCTACCCTCTTAACATATGTTTATGTTTACAGTATTGTTAGCTATAAGCTGTACATATACAATAGGTCTCTAGAATTTCTTCATCCTGCATAACTGAAACTTTGTGCCTGTTGAAGAACACCCTATTTCTTCCTCCTCATTCTCATTAGAGAATTTTATTTAATGACATTAAAAATATTGAGAGAATAAATGGGATTATTTTAGGACAGGGGGTAAAGGAAATAAAGTATAAGAGAATTGATCTATTTTCTAAAAGAGTCACTCTGTGCTTGTCATGGATGCATTGCATGACATTGGAAGACATGGGAAGCCTTTGGACTTAACAGTTACAAGACAATATAGAATCTACCAGAATCATGATGGCAAGAAAGGCCCTGAATTGCCAAAGCAGACCAAAACTGGAGCAATTAAAGAAAGAAATGAATCCTACGGGAATTAGGTGCATTGAGCTTCAGTCCAGAAGTCCAATGTCTCTGGGATGCCCACTGCCTGCCACAGTGGTTTTCTTGGAAAACCTTCTGAATCATTCATTTTTATGCACAGAGAAGGTATGGACCAGCCTGGCTTATTTCCTAGTAAGAGAAAAAACTGATCTTCTCTACTACCTCTTTCTAACATATTGCACAGTTCTGGGGCTACCTGTCACCTCTGCTTTTACCACTAAAAACAATGAAGAAAACAGGCAGAAAACTAAAATTGTATCTTTCTGTAAACATGGGTGATTGTTTTCACCTTCAAAAAGATTTATAAGGCTTAGTAGGTACAACTCTATAGAGTACAGAGTGCTTTGATATTTTGAGGACAATCCATGAATGGACATAATCTGGCCTAAAATAGAATTATTATAAAATAAAGTCATGGTAGTCTGGGATTAATATGTTGGGTTTCTCTTTGGAGAGCTGGGTGTTACAAAGTATAAATTAACCACCAACTACAGAGTAGGGTTCACTCTGGAGAATATTTAACTTTCTTTCAAGATTTATTTATAGTAAACTCTAGGAAATAATAGCAGTAAAAAGTCTAACCTAGGGTACAAATGTAATGGATAAAAGTGTATTTCTGCTATAAAAGTTTGGTTTTTTTGAAATTCGCTGTCATGATTGGAAAACCTATGAAGCTTACCTGATTTGAGTTATGTGAAAAAAAATGTTTTTAAGCAGCAATCAATTTCATGTTTTGTCTGCAAGAAAAACATTTGAGGACTTGCGTGGAACACACGATTCAGCCTCTTGGATCTTGACAGAAGAGTCAATTGTGAAAAAAAAAGAAAGAAAGAAAGAAAGGGGAGGAATGGGAGAATAAAGCCATGTGATTAATGGTATTTTATTTCTCTTTTACAAGAAAAAAATGCATACTAATAGTTTCAGTAAATTATTGATTTATTCTTTTATTGGTTTCCTCATTTTTAAAAAGAAGACATGGAGGTCTGTGATCTTTCCTTTCCCTCCCTCTTCCTGTTTCCTTCTCTCCCTTCATCTCAATCTCATTTGCATCCTAGTAGGCCTCATTTTCAATTTGGATGAAGGCAAAGAGATCTAACTGCCAGCTGAACCACAATGACTCTAAGTGGGTGGCAGGGAAGTTCAAGCTTCCTGGAATGAATTTTGCCTGTCAGCTTCTGTACAGGCTGGTGTTCTTCGGCGCTTGATGACTAATCTGGGGTGTGGTGCTGAAACTGCAGGGGGACTGGTAGAAATCAGCATTGGTACCTTGACACTTTGAGCATGTCCACATGTGGAATTGCCTGGGATGGGAAGATGTGATGATTAAATTAATTTAGTTGAGTTAAAATGAGAAATAGATGTTTTTCCTTGGACAGCATATGAAGCTGTTGCCTTGGTGAACCATTCATGTTTTTTATTCTGGAACATTAAGTTATCTGCTCTGATAGTTGGATGGATGTGGGAGGCACCTGTCTGGTGGTGGTATCTTGGCTATGTGAAATGATTTTATTCTCAGTGGTAGCATTTCACAGAAGTCCCTGCCCTTGTGTTTCATCTGATGGCAGTCTTTGCTGCACTGGCTGCACACAGAGAGCTCTCTCTATTTCATTAAGTAGATGAACACCAATTTGTTCTGATTTATGATTGAGTTTTTCCTGGACAGTGGGTAACTTTTGTGTGGCATATGACTATTTTTTTCTGTTATTATTCTTTTAGGGACTTTTCTCTGTGCTTGCTCATTTCCTGCAGCTGGGCATGACTTGTTAATTATTCCAACAAGCCAGTCTCTTTCTTTCCCATTAGTCAGGAAGAACAGGATTGAGCAGAAGTGGGCAGTCTTCTCACCCAATTTAATTTCATTTCTCCTATAGAATGCCATTTATCTTTCACTTTCCTACTACATTTCCCCTCAGTCTTCTGTGGTGAGTCTCAGGAGCTGACCCAGGTTATCAGAATGAAAGGCAATTTCATCCATTCATTACTCCCTCAACCAGAACCTGCCAATTCTGTCATAACCAGCAAGACCCATTCTGAAAGTAGGAGTGAACGCCAGAAGGCAGGCACCTCTGGAAATAAAAACTGGAAGGAAAAGGAGAGAAATTGGTGAATGTGAGCAAAGAGGAAGCAGGATAGAAAACAGAGATAGGGGAGAGCTATGGAACTGAACGAAGACAAAAAAGAAAAGGAAAAGTTTTAAATGTGTGTGTTTTTTAAATATCAAAGAAGATTAATCCAGAACCAACTATGGGCAAATGAATTTGTCGGGACCCTGGGAATCACGCATATCGATTAGTCTAAATCCTCCAAGATTTTCCAACTAAGAGCAGAAATCAGATGTAAAAATATGAGAAGACAGATTTGCCTTTGGCTACCGTGTTTCCTGATATACCTATGAACAGAGCTTTTAAGAGTAGTGAACATTTGACTTTGGGTGTGAACACACAATACAATATACAGATGAAGTATTATAGAATTGCATGCTTGAAACCTATATAATTTTATTAACCAATGTCACTCCAGTCTGTTCAATAAAAATTTTAAAAGTGAATAAAAGTAAAAACATATTTTACTTCTTTAACAAAGAACTTCAAATGAGTGGAAGAGTTTAAAATCTAAAATTTGTACTTGGTTGCTTCTAAATCCCTTTTCTGCCTTGCAGCCTGGGCTGGGGCTTTGTGGACATGCAGGGCATGGCGGGGAATCACTGGGCTACGTCCCATCCTCTCCAACCCCAAGTCACACAGAACCTTTGGTGCCAGAGAGCTGGAAGGGAGAAAGGCCATATTCTCTCTTCCCTCCCCAAACTGTTAAGGTCCTGTATCCAGTAAGCTATTGTAACAATCGATCTCTGTGTAGCAAATGCGATACTCATGGCATCTCATTGTGCTGGACACTGAACTGAGCAGAATTCCTTTACCAGTGACCTCTTCTTTCTTTGTCATGGACCGTGATCCCTGAGCCACAGGGCTCTGGGTTCTCCTGGGTCCGTGCCTCCAGCCGCACATGAAGTAGTTTGAGCAGGAAAGCTACAAGGATGTTACTCCCTTCAAGGTTGCAGTGTGTGCTCTGTAGTGAGCAAGGCAAGCGTGCCCCTGTCCTTGAAGTACCAACGGAAGCCAGAGAAAGGAAGTGTGCCGGTGGGGGCCTTGTGATATATTTAGCGATGTTCTGCTACCTGCACTGTGTGTGCGTGTCTATTATGATGTTTATCGCAACTGGTTAAAGAATAGCTACTAAATTGGGATATGATGAACTTCTCAGCTGGAGAGAGAATGGCATGGAGCAGGGAAACAACATTCTCCATTTGAGGAGTTGTGATCTCCTTGACGTTAGATAAGGAAGGGGAAAAACGCTTCTAGAAGACAGAAACAGCTTAGCTGTACCCCATGCACCTAGGAAAAATGGAAATGTTTGAAGTGAGCTTTGTGGTTGTTTTGTCTAAAAAGAAGAACAACTCCAGGCTTTGTCCACTTTATCATCACATCGTTTTAGACTTTTGGTTTGGTTCCTGAGTTGTTTGGGTTTTTTTCCTACTCAAGATTCTGTTTTATTTCAGCAAGTGTTTGGTAGTCCTGGATGACAGATTTACTATAACACTGTTTTGGATTTTGATCCACTTTTAAGACCAATGGCTCTTTTGGATTGTCACTGGAAGGGAGTTTAAATGCTCCATAAAATCTATTCCAGCCTCTGCCTTCCAAGGATAAAGTCAGGCCACAAGTGAGGCTGTTTCCCGGCTTGTCAAGAGCCTCTAGCAATACAACGCAAATTAATTTTGGCCAGGGCAGGAGGCAAAGATGAATGCTCTCCTCAGAGGGAAGCCCGTTGGGGGTCTAGATGGAGGGACCTCCGGGCAAACCCAGCTCTTTAGAAGGCTAATTAGTGTGTAAGAAAGAGGAGTACAGACCCTTCTGGTAGAAAATCCCTTGTAATTACCCCACTAGGAATGTTCTCAGGATGTTATTTAGAGGGGTGTGGGACCAATTCAAAGGGGATGAATGATCAATGGTTGACCTTTTATCCCAGAGAGAATTTCACCAAGGCTAAAGCCTGCTTTCTTCATATTATGCCTATCAAGACAGTAATGTCAAAAAAGCAGTGATTCTGGTGACAGATGGGTCCTAGATTTAGTATGGTGATTGCATCATAGAATCACTGTATTATGCACATGAAACTAATATTATATGCCAACTATACTTAAATTAAAAAATTGTCAACTGTGTAAAGGAAATTTAAACTATGTAATGTAACTTTTATCTATTAGTACAACCAGTAAGATTTGCAAGGATGTATTACTGGGATGTTAAGAAATATAGGAACTATCATATCCGTTGCATATATACTGATATAATCAGGTTTCGATAAACATGTTGATGAAAGAAAAGAAGCAGTAGTTCATTTGTTAATTCACTTTTTAGGTCTGTCTATGGTTATAGCCCCATGGAGCATGCATAAATTATACTTAATATATTCTGTGTATGTTTAATAAAGCTAAAGTACAGAAACCTTGTATAAAGATCTTTAAAGTATGTGCGCAATTCCTTCAATGAGATTCGGGGTAAGAGAAGGTTTCTAAAGCAAGACACTAGTAATAAAGATATTTTGTAAGTGAGGCTCTTGAAAATTCACTGAAGAGTGAATTTTCTCATTTCTTACTTCTCCCTCTTCTTTTTAAAAATTTCTTCTTTATTATAGAGCTGAGGGGTTTGGGGTAGGGATAGATTTTACTCTGCAATCCCATTTTTTCCTATTTGTATGAGAACAAGAACATGACTTAGGGAATTCTAGGGTCAGGCCCAAAGTTCCATGCGTTGAGTACTGGGCCCTCACTGGACCTGCTGGAACTCCCAGACCTGCCCCGTGAGGAGGGCTGTGTGCACCCTGCCCTGCTGCTTCCCATCCTGCCCACCTACAGCTCAGCAGAACAATGGCCTTTTTCTGCCTCGCATTTGCCCTGCGGGGATGAGAAGTTGCTTTACTGGTTGCTCGCTGTTGACTGACAGCTCACTGTTCGGGGCCCCTTCTGAAGTTCCCTTCTGTTGTTCCATTTTTGCCTGTTTTCTGATGTGTCAGCTCAGAGTCATCTGAAGGAAAAAAGTTATTTACTTAAAAACTTGATACATAGGTGGTTCAAAGCTTTTTATAGAAAATCAATCAACTGCGAACTTAGACAATTCTTAATTATCCATGGCTAACAGGTTCCATGAATGGAGATGTCATTGAAATATGCATAATTAAAAACTGTTGTAAGCCAACAGTGCAACTTATTTTCCTAGCACAGTTTTATTTTTAAGGAGAGTCCCTTTCATTTTCTGGTCCAGTATTTGATTATATTAAGAACCACAAAAATGCACCTAAAACAGTCTGGCAGGCAAAAGGAGTGAATTAGAATAAGAACCAATGGTCACTTGCAAATTTAATAATCAAATGTTGAAAAGTTGAAAATTAGGTATAAAGAGATATAGTCTTTCTTGCTTTCTTGTAATGATTATCAGGTTACTTGGAACCACACAAAACATGATGGACAAATTCATAGAGAAAGCGGACTGGTGATTGCTAGGGTTGGGGTAGGGGGAATGGGCAGTTGGTGTTTAACTGAAATGTGGCAGAAGTTTTGATTTGGGAAGATGAAAAACATTCTGGAGATGTATGGTACTGATGACTGCACAACATTGCCCATGTACTTAATGCCATGGAACCATGCACTTGAAAATGCCTAAAATGGCACATTTTATGTATATATATTTTACCACAATAAAAATGCAGAAAGAAAGAAAGGGAGGGGGAAGGAAGGAAGAGAAGGAAGGAGGAGAAAAAAGAAAGAAAACAAGGAGTAATTTTAGTGTTCACTGCAAGAAATTACCAGTTGAATTAACTAGGTTGAGTGTAGCCCTGAAATTAGTGTTGGGGCATATCTCTGCAGAAAGAAATGAAGGGAAAAATATGAACAACTTAGCATTTATAGGGTACACAGTTGGGAGCAAAACACGTGAAAAATATCATGATAGAAGGTCTTTATTTGAAGTGTGGTTGAAGGACGCTGACTCATTGGATAACTGAAGTGTTTGTGGCTTGAGTAATGGCTGAGCCAAGAATCCTGGACTGAGTTAGATTCTTTCTTCCTTGGGGGGAAAAACAAAGAAAGGGTCAAGTTAATTCTATCCCACTCTATCTTGGATATTTTGTTCAACAATTGTTTTGACCAACCCCAAATTCCTCAAACAAGGGAGGAATGTTCAGTGTTTTTGTAACTTTGATTAACTGTGAAATTATTTCAAAGAAGGCATACCCATATGGGGGCAAGAGGTTTGGAAGGAAAGAGCTAAATCAGGAGTCTGTTTTTGTTCCAGAATGATGGATGTCTTTCCAATGGGGTCAGTGCCATTTCTAATCTCATCCTGAGCAAAGACACCCTTTCCCCAGCTGGGTAAAATATCTGGACTCAAGTGCGAAGTAACTTGTTTGATTTAACTAAATACCAGAAAAAGTCTGAAAGTATTCTAATACAATTATACCAATACAAACACACTGTATTATTTTATCTTAGAAAGATTATTTTATCTTTCTAAGGTTGCATTTATTTCTGAATGTTTTTTGAGTGGGAATAAAATAATTTATTAATCAGGTGCTTGGAACTGCATGACCCCAAATTGCTGTTTTCTTTGAAGTCCAAGCACTAAGTTAGGGGAAATCTGGTCACCTTAGGGATGCTGTGGAGCAAGGTCAAGCAAGGACACCCTGGGGCCAGACTTCTGGGGCATGAATCCAGACTCTGTCCTTAGAGGAGGGGAGACCTTGTGTGTTTGCCCACATCTCTGTGCCTCAGGTTTCTCATCTCTAAAAGGAGGAGGTTGGCAATAGGTCTTAAATCATTATATTGCTGTGAAAATGTGATTTAAAACATGTAAAATGCCCAGAATAGTGCCTGGTGTGTAGAAATCGGGCAGTTCACGTTAGCAGTTATTACCGTTAACCATGTCTTTGGAGAGAGACTGGGCTGAAACAGTAGGGGTGAAAGCTGGCATGGTTGTTCAATGGCCTCTGAATCAGAGGTTCTTCAGCATTGCATTGGAGAGTTCAAAACTCAATGGCTGGATCAAATCATCCTGTTGTGCACGTTAAATATATTACTATTTTTGCCCTGGCTGGTGTGGCTCAGTGGACTGAGTGCCAGCCTGCAAACTGAAAGGTTCCCGGTTGCAGGCCAGGTCCCCCAGTTGGGAGCATGTGAGCAGCAACCAATTGATGTTACTCTTTCACATCAATATTTCTCTCTTTCTTTCTTCTTCCCTTCTCCTCTCTAAAAATAAGTAAGTAAATAAAATCTTAAAAATATATATTACTATTTTATTTATTCAATTAAAAAAAAGTAAAAAATTCTCTGTGGCTGCTATAGTGTACACTTGTTTAGCTGAAAATAAAACACTGGTTTTAATTAAACATTATTGCATTTACTCATTTATTGATTTATCATGTGCCAGGCACTGAGTAAACCAAGTCAATTATGGCATTGTTTATTATGACTTAGGTTATGGTAGGAATACTCGCAAAAAGGAATTATTATGGTCATGGTCAGTTAGAGCATTGTTCCTATATGCCAAGGTTGCAGGTTTGATCCCCACTCAGAGCACAATCAAGAGGCAACCAATGAATGCATAACTAGGTGGGACAACAAATCAATCTTTCCCTGCCTCTCCTTTCTCTCTCTCTCTAAAAATCATATTAAAAATTAAAAAAATAGCCTTGGCTGGTGTGGCTCAGTAGATTTGCACTGGCCTACAAACACAAAGGTTGCTGGTTCATTTCCCAGTCAGGGCACATAACCAGGTTGCAAGCCAGGTCTCCAGCCAGGTCTGTAGCTGGAGGCAGGTGAAAGGCAACCCTACATTGATGCTTCTCTCTCTTTCTTCCTAGCTCCCTGCCCTTCTCTCTGAAAAATAATTAAAATCTTTTTAAAATTATTATGCAATATGTAGGTGCAAAGGTAGAGATAAGTGTGAGGTTATCACTAAGATGCAATGGAGGGAATGTTGGGTGTGGGGAGAGTATGGGGAGCAATGGCCAGAGAAAACTCCTGGAGGAAGTAATTCCAAAAAATATGGATTTATCAAATAAAAATTGATTTTAAAATATCTAAATATTTTAATCTATCTCTCTAAAGGATTTTCTTTCTTTTATAATAAAAATATTATTATGACCCTTAAAAGAAAGAATAGGAGTTGTTTAACTATAGTAAAATAGCTGATTAATTATCAATAGTCTCATATACATCATATTATTTTTTAGGTGGTTTGTATGATCAGGATACAAATAAAGGCATATCTTTATTTGTATATGTTTCTTAATTGTCCCTTAGTCTATATAGGTTCCCCCTCCATCTCTCTCTACCTTTTTTTTTAGATTTTATTTATTATTATTTTTAGAGAGAGGGGAAGGGAGGGAGGCAGAGAGGGAGAGAAACATCAATGTATGGTTGCCTTTCACCTGCTTCCAGCTACAGACCTGGCTGGAGACCTGGCTTGCAACCTGGTTATATGCCCTGAATGGGAATTGAACCAGCGACCTTTGAGTTCACAGGCCAGTGCCTTTCCACTGAGTTACCAGCTGGGCTCTCCATCTTTTTATTTGTTGCAATTCATTTGCTAAAAAACTGGGTTGTTTACCTTGTGGAGTTTTCCACAGATGGATTTTGCTGATTGTATTTCCATCGTGTCATATGGCATTTTTCTCTATTTCTTGTCTTTCCTATAAATATCTACTTAGATTTAAAGGCTCATTCAGACCCAAGTTCAATTTTGGGGGGTGAGGGAGGCGGGCCAGGATGACTTCACAGACAGTGTTGCGTTTCTACCAGGAGGCACATATTGTGTGGTCGTCTCACTTTTTCAGAAGTTTGCAGCCCATTCGTGGCCAGGCCCATTCATTTGCTGGGGTTGTAAAGTGGTGCTAGTCTAATTCTAGCATTCCTTTTTTAGCTGGAATTCAATAAAGAGTAATTTCCCCTCATTTATTATATGCTTACCCAGTGGTATGGTTGGTCCAGGAAAGGCAAAATGAGGGCCTGATTGGAAATCCATATTGACAGCAGCCCCAAGACACCACAGGACCCACAACTTTTGAAGTTGACACATTTCTATTCAGCGTAACATTTTACCAAAGCAGGAAGGTGAACCTATGGGTTGTTATAAATACTTGGCATGAGCAAAGAGTTTCCTACTTGTAGCACAGCTTTAAAAACATGACTTTCCAAGCTTTAAGTAAAAATAGGTTTTTATTATTATTTTTTACAGCAATTACTAAAAGATAATATTGCTGTGCTGAAATCCTACACTACATCTGATATCATTTTAGTTTTCAGTGACCTACTTACTTTGTGGCATGATTTATAGTTGAGGTTTATTGCATTAGCAAAATAATGCTTTGGTCATTCACGTAAATCCTCTCAGTTTGATTTTTTGGTGTGGAATGAAACTTTTAACCGTCAAAATTGGCTTGAGGTTCAGTCATCATTAAAATAATTTTGTACTTTGGACCTAACATAGATGTATAATTGATGTATACAGAGCCTGTGTTTTCTCAAAAGTGAAGGACAAATACGTTCCCACTGCTTTACGCAGAGTGGGTAAACACATACAAACAGCTAATGGAACATGGAACATTTCAGAAGCATTGCATGTTAAGTATTTTGTAAAAATCTCTTTGACAAAATTTCACTCCGTGTGAAATCAGCTCTTTGCCTTTGGTCGGTGCCATAAAACATTAACAGTAGTAGAAACGTGAGTAACCTCTAAGTTGTTAGATGGACTCCTGCGTGACCCCAGCTCAAGTGACCTCAAATCCCTGACTCCCTGTAACCGGGGATTAGTCCACCCAGATCCTGACCAGCTTTCCTCTTGCCCTCTTCCTCCAAATCACTTAAATCCTTTGTCTCCAACTACATTAGATCTATTCAGCGTTTCCCTTTTTAATGCCTCCACAATTTCTTAATATCGACAAAGAGCGAATTGATTTCCACCCCCGGAATCTGCCAGCAGGAAGCGACAGGGTGTGCATTATTGGACCAGCCCCAGTTGGAGGAACAAGCCAACAAGAGGAAGATTGTCTTCCCTTTCATTCTTTATTTTATTTTTTTAGAGCATTTTTCTTTCTTGTCCAGATTAGCCTGACCTCAGCCCATGACAACTATATATTACTTTTAACGGCAAACTTGAACGTCGCCTGAGTTGTGTTGGTGGTTTTCCACAATGTAATATGATAACCGCGGAGCCACCCCAGTCACTGACTACTCTCACCCCGATAAAAATCCTTAGTCGGGTTTATTATAGTGTCTTATATTTTTAATCCAGCTGAAAGTGGAAACATGGTAGAGATTAGAAATATTAATGAGAAAATTCTCTGCTTTATATCACAGAGCACACCCCTCATGATGGACAACGAGAAAAGTATTTTGCTCTACTTTTACCTCAACGGAAACATTTTAACGGAAGCTTTCAAGCTAGGCTTTTAAGGAAGAATCATTCATATGACACAAAAATGGAAATGTCCTGATGGATAAAATTAACATTCCCCTGTTGCACCTGTCGTGCAAACAGTTATACAAGGAGTTGCTAAATAATGCATACTCTCTGTTGATTTAACATGCCACTCAGCTCGTTTCTACTTAAAAGATCCCGAAAGTCAATGCTGAATGTAATCCTTCCTTTGTCAAGAGTTTCTGTCAAATGATCAGATCCTTGGAAATAGTTTCCTTTAGGACTGATGGGTTGTCTTGAATCTCACCTACATCATTAACAGGCTAACCATGCACCTCTAAGGACCTTCCTGTGTTTGTTTATTAATAGGTTGGGATGAACTTCCTATCTTACTCTTGTTCTAATGAAAGAAACGTAAGCCAACCCCCAAATGGGTGTTGCAAGCAAATGGGCTTCTTTCTAAAAGACTTAGTATCCTGTTGTACCTCTAGGCACAGACCTGTGAGCATGAGTTTTGAGATAGCACAGTATTTGAAATGAAAAACACTTGGTAAATGAGTTTTTCTTGACATTTCATGAAAATAGAAGACAGCAATGTCTCTCTATCTTGTGGTCCTCTTGTGGAAGCGACTTCCACCCCAACTTTGCTTTGGATGTCAAGAGAGATGGAAGCGCACAAGCCCAGAGAGCATATAAGTTTTATGACTTGCATACTGAGGCTTTCTGGGGAGGGTGGGGCAGGCTCCCAGGCAGGGCCAAAATTAGTGTGAGGGAGCAGGGAATGGAGGCCAGCTGGGCTTTTCCTCTGATTAGGAAGTAGCCAGAGGTGAAGATTTCTACACTTGCCCCAGAGCTTAATGTAGTTTTAACTTCTCAGTGGTGTCAGACTGGGCAGCTGGGCTTTCTTATCAACTGGCCCAGGCTTGGAGCAGAAGGGGCAGGAGCAGCAGGGGACATCGGGGGCGGGGTGTCAGCAGGTACACATCAAAATGAGGCCAGGCTCTGTATCACGCCTCTGTTTTCATTAAAGAGCTAGGGCACTCTGAGAAAAGGCTAAAACTTTTTAGACTATTACCAAATGCTGCTTGAGAATTAAGGTTTTGGTATTCTTGGATTTCACTATTTCCTTTTGGGGCTTTTAGGTGCAAAACACTGTATGCAGTCAGCCAGTCCTCGCTGTTTCTGATAAAAAATCATAAAATGTCTAGATTATTACCAAAGGTACTTAAAAATCACCCCATTAAAGCCAATGAACTTGTCCTGAACAATATGGCTCAGTTGGTTGGGCATCATCTGACAAAGCAAAAGGTCACCGGCTCAATTCCTGGTCAGGGCACCTGCCTGGGTTGTGGGTTCAGTCCCCAGTCAGGGCAAATATAAGAGGCAACCAATTGATGTTCCTCTCCCTCCCTTCTCCTCTCTCTAAAAATAAATAAATAATATTTTTAAAAAATTTAAAAATCCAGTGAACTGTTGGCAGATTATTTTTCACATTCTAACTTAAATCCTTTGCACACTAGGTCAAGGTATTTGTTGGTTTTCTACATTGCACTTGATGGAACGATGGGTAATCAGAAGGTCAAGAGACATTAGGGATTGCTCAGGATAATCTTACTTTTCATTCAGATAGAGAAACTTCAAGTCTGAAGGTGTCCAGTATTTTGGTCAAGATCACACAGACTGGAATCCAAGCTCTGATCTTGGGCTAATGCACCTCACCTAACTTAGAAGGGTCAGGGTGGTCTTATATTTTTTTAGGCTCTTATTACAATACCTTTCTCTGTAGGATGGTATTAAAGACCTAGATTTAAAAAGAAAAACATAGCGTTTCTGGTCATTTCTCCCCAATCTTCTAACTCTAAACATATTGTAAAATTTCTACATAAATTCTAAAATAGCAACCCCTTATTTTATTACACTGGAAATGTTGTTGAATTTTATCTTAGCATTGGGTAAGACAACCAACAATAGATCTTCCCTTTTGTTTAATTCAGTGTATTAATTTTTAAAAAGATTTTATTTATTATTTCCAGAGAGAGAGAGGATGGGAGAGAGGCAGAGAGGGAGAGAGACATCAATGTATGGTTACCTTTCACCTGCCTCCAGCCACAGACCTAACTGGAGACCTGGTTTGCAACCTGGTTATGTGCCCTGGCTGGGAAATCAAACAAGCAACCTTTGGGTTCACAGGCTGGCGCCTTATCCACTGTGCTACCAGCCAGGGCCAGTGTATTAATTTTTAAAATAACATTAAACATTTTTTAAATCTCCCCCTTTCTTATTACCTTTTAGGATTTTTAAAAAGTAGGCTTTTAATTTAATAATGATTTTAGCTTTACATAAAAGTTTTGAAGATAATACTGTGAGTTTACATTTACTCCATACAAAGCTTGTTCTAGCAATAGTATTTTACATCGGTATGGTACATTTCTCAAAATTAATTAACCAACATTGATACAGTATATTAACAGAATTAATACTTTATTTGCATTTTGTTTTATCTGATGTCCCTCTCTTTCTGTACCAGAATCCCATCCAGGACACCATATCACATTTACTTGTCATATCTCCTTAGGCTCCTCCTGGCTGTGACTGTTTCTCAGACTTGCCTTCTTTTGTTTTGATGTCCTTGACAGTTTCGAGGAGTTCTGGTAGTGTTTTGTAGAATGTCTTTCTGTTGAAATCTGTCTTATGTTTTTCTCATGGCTAGGTTGGAGTTACGGGATTTTGGAAGGGAGACCACTGACTTCAAGTTTCATTCTCATTATATTACATCAAGGATACATATTGCCAATATGGTTGACTGCTGTCGGTATAATCTCATTCACTTGGCTTTGGTAGTGTTTGCTGGCAGATAGTTTAGGAGACCCACAGACGAGACAGGAAGGACAGAAGGGTTTTTATATATGATTTCTACACAGAAAAGTTACCCTCCTGCATGTTAGAAAGTCATTATGTGACACCTAAATTTAAGGGGTGATTACGTTCCTCCATCTTCTTAAGGGTGAATTATGTGCATAAATGGTTTCAAATTCTGCATGAGAGATTTGTCTACTACCTATCATCGATCTATTATCTATCTATCTATTGATAAATTATCTATCTATAACAGTATAAACATGGATATTTATTTTATGGTTTGGATTATAATCTAGTACTACTTTGTTTTGTTGACTAAATTGTTTCAGCTTTGGCCATTGGGACATCTTTCAGTTGACTACTGTGTCCTTTTGATAATACTCATCTGTGTTCCTTTTTAAAGTACTTCCTACTTTCTGGCATTATAAGATGCTCCAGTTTTATCTTGTAAAGTTTCTGAGTCAGTCCCAGAATCAACCCTTTCTTTGAGGGCCCTCATATCTTTTACTGAAGAATGATACTAGAAATCATTCCTGGCTGTGAGGTGAGCTTGTTGCTATCATGCTATCATTGCTTCTAGGTGGCTCTCAGCCAACAGAGCAGGGAAATGTATGTGTATAAACTAACTCTTGTATATATATATATATATATATCTGTAAACATCTCTATGTGTATCCTTCTTTATGTCAAGCTAAACATGAGTTCATACTGATACCTGCAACTCTAATCCAGCACCACATGAATTATTTCAGCCCTGTCCTTTTGTCTGTAATTTTCCACTTCAACAGAGTGAAGCCGGCTCCTACCATCTGCCATTCATTTACTTAATTGCTCAATTCCAGTTATACATGTGTGGTGGCTTCAGAATGGTTAATATGATTTGGAGATATTTTTTAACTTTATTTTCCAACGCATTTCCTGAGTTTTTTCGCAGTCGTATTTTTCCAATTTTCAAAATCTCTCTTCTTCAATTCTCTAATTTTAAAAATAATGAATTGATAGATTTTTCTTTTTTCCTAAAGGTATTAATTGCAGTTTACAAAATGTATTCTGTCTTCAGGATTATTTCTGTTTCTTTTTCAGTTATTCTGTTTGTTGATGTTGGCCTTTGTCTTTTTTCCTTGGAATCTCTCTTCAAATATCTGATCTTTGGCTTTTTAAATATTTCTAATTATGAGGCAAAATGATTCAGGAATTATAAAAGTGCCTATGTAAAACATGTTTGAATAACTTCCTGTGCTAAACTACTGATTTAAATAGTTGTAATCATAAAAAGAAATTAAAAATATTATTGATGAGACAGTAAGCTATTTGTGACCCAAAGACATTCCCTAAATTATAAGTTGGAATTAGGGTCAGAGACTTATTTTTTAAGTGGAAAATATAAAATACTCTGGAGTTACTATTTTTATATGATAAATAACTAGCTAGCTTGATACAGAGTGAGGTACTAAACAAGCTGATTGGTAGCTATGTGTTCTGGGATAAGACTTGTTGACTGGTGGGCATCTTCAAGGAAGAGTACCAGCTTTTAGGGGGTACTCCAGAGAAAAACTACCTTATCTTACTATATATTTCACATAATGAGACAGTAAACACACAGAAGTACCAACCTTCCTACCCAAGCCCTGAAATAATATTTAAATTTACTAAGTGCAAAATACTCTGATATTTACCATTTTTAAAAAGTCACTAACTTGATTGCACAATCCGGTAATGATTGAAGACTAAAACTTGCAAAAATTTTGTCCTGTAGGCTTTTGTGAATTAGTCTCTACCTTTCTCTTCATCTTGATTTTTTTTACCATTTCCTGTCAAACACCCTTGCCATGTCCAAACTATTTAAAATTCCTAGATATGCTGGGATTTCTTTAATATTTTACACATGCATGCTCTTCCTTTACTTGATAAATCTTCCTTACTATTCTGCCTGCTAACATTTTCACATCCTGCAGATTCAACGCAGGCATTGTTTATCTTGGAAACTTTTCATGATCCTTTCTTCTTTTCTATTTCCTACTTATCTCTGGGCAAAGGGACCTTTATCTCTTCTGTTCTTTTCTTCTTTATTTCCATAGCAATTAATACATATATCTTATCTAACATTCACACGTGTGTTAATATAACTATTGATTTTTACATCTGTCTCCTTTGAGACTATATATTCAGGCCATGATCTGTTTTATACATAGTCCTTTGTTCTTGGGATCTGGATTAGACTAGGACTCACATGAGGGAGACTGGTATATCTATTCTGCCTCCACTTATAAGACTTCTGGTCTGCTTTGTTGGGGCATGCAGGTTAGATCTACTCATACAATTATTCCATAACCCCTTCTACCTGGCCCCTAAACCTGCATAAGCACAGCCCCATGAGTCTGGACTTTAGACCCATTACATATAATGCTGATTCCATAAAGAGCAATAAGCTGCTCTGTACTATGTTAAGTACAGGAGAGAGTGATCTATAGAGATGGACCTCCAGGTCTGTTTCCAGAAAGACAACAGGCTCATGACTCTGAGACACATGTCCTCTTCACATGGGAATAGGAGTGGAGAGAGGTCTCCCAACCTGGGGTCAGCTGGATAAAGCACTACCCCTCCCCGCACTGGTGGACTATAGAGATATGGAGAAAGGGAACAGAGGCATTTCTCCAATATGCATCACAATGGTCTTTCTGCTTCAGAGACCTGTGGCTCAGGGTGCTGAGTAGTTCATTCTTATAGCTACATCCTTAGCATTAAGTAACCATTGCAACAAAATGGAAGCTCAGCATTTATGGTTGGAAGGACAAATATGGATAATGATAACTGGGTAAAAGATTAGAGTTCATGATAATAGAACATACTATACTTGGTGAAAAGAGGAAGACAGGAAATAGTAGAGTATAATATCTTGATGACTGATGGTTCCCGGTGATTGCCTCTCTTATTTGCTATATTAAAGGAAAGTTACAAAGAAGAAATTGAGGATTGTGAGAATTGTGTATTACGAGTGTCATTAACATGAACATTAATATTGGAAGAGATCATGGTAAGGGAATGAATAAAAAGTGAGATCAAGTCATGCTAAAATAATTCAAGGGTAAACAGAATGTTCTGGAGGCCCATAGGTGACTAAATAAGAACAATGTGGTTATTATGTTAAAAACAAACATTCCTTTTATATATATATATATATATATATATATATATATATATATATATATGTACATATACAGGGTGTGTGTGATAAATTGGCAAAAGTTTAGTAAAATAAACAATATACCACAGAAGTGTTACATTTAAAATAAATTTATTCTTATATGTAAATACATAAACATAGTCATTATTTTTTTAATTGTTCAAAGAAGTCTCCATTTGCTGCAATAATAGACTTGAGCACACTTTAATTTTCTTTATCTATGGGCATCATAATGTTTTCAATCTTAGCTTTAACAATCTCTTTATTGGAATGAGGTTGTTTATTAACTTGTCTCTCACAAATGCTCCATACATAATAGTCTAAAGGATTTGCATCTGGTGAACTAGGTGGCCAGATGTCCTTTGATCAGAATTTAGGAACATTGACACTGAGAAATTCTTGCACATTTTTGGCATTATGTGCTGGTGCACCATCTTGTTGGGAGATAAAATGATGTCCATTTGCAACTTGCTTCACCCATGGTAGAACTACTTCTCTCAAAATGTCAAGGTAAACATCAGCAGTCACCTTCAAGCCTTGTGGAAACAAATGCAGGGGCATGATATCTCCTTCATTGCTAACAACCCCTAACACCATCACTGTAGCAGGAAATTTTATTTTCATGACAATTGGGACTTCATTAAGATTCTCACAGAGCCACCTGTTGTGTCTTCTGTTGACTATTTGGTCCTGCTGAGAATTCTTTTCATTGGAGAAGAACATCAGAGGGTTTTTTCTTTGTGATTTTTCCATGTGTTAGCAGTGTCCTTGCTTTTTCCAAGCACCTATCCTTTGTTTGCTGTGTCATAAACTGGCCTTTTCTAAGAACAGACGATCTGTATCTGATATCTTCAGCAATAATCTTGCAAACCATTGCATCCAGCATTTGCAGTTCTCTTGCTATGGAGCGCATTGACTTTCCTGGATCTTCACTCATGATCTCCTGGATTCTGTGTACAATATCTGGACTTGTGTAATCCTTGTGTACCTTATGCATTTTCCTTGTTGGTGTGGTGACATCAGGATCAGAATCATACATCTTCTTCATGTTGTAAACTGTACATAAAGGCATGTTATTGAAGTCCATGATTTCCTTAGCAGTTGGCCTTGCACCCAGTCCAAAACTATGGTTGCTCTAACATTGTATTCCTTCGGCATGACAATTTAATACTTTATATCTGAAGCAATTATGTTAAATCATAACCTTAGAAACATAGCTTTTCTGCCCTGGCTGGTGGCTCATTGGATAGGCACTGGCCTGTGAACCCAAAGGTCGCTGGTTTGATTCCCAGCCAGGGCACATAACTAGATTGCAAGCCAGGTCTCCAGTCAAGTCTGTAGCTGGGGGCAGGTGAAAGGCAACCATATGTTGATGTTTCTCTCCCTCCCTCCCTTCCCCTCTCTCTAAAAATAATAAAATCTTAAAAAAAGAAATATAGTTTTTCAAAATTAATAAGAAGCACATGAAATAAGGAGATGTGACATTATTGCCAATTCATCACGTACACCTTGTATATGTGTATACATATATACATGTACACATATACACACATGTGTATATATATATATATATATATATATTTGTGTGTGTGTGTGTGTGTGTGTGTGTGTATGTGTCTATCCCAAAGGTATTGGCCCTGTAAACTGTTTCAATTATATTGACATTGGCTCAACACTTCTGAGGCAGACCTTGTATTTATATAATTACTTTTTGTAACTAAGAGATAACATTTTTTTAGTTTTGAAATGGTTGCTTTTAGGATAAAAAAAATAAGCTCATACCGTTCAGGACAATAATGTATTTTAGCTTAAAATAGGATTGATGAGGTGGGATTGGCTTTGGGGGGAGGTGGACGGAGTGGAGCAAAAAGGGGATGGGTGTGAAACAACAACAATAAAATTAAAAAAAAAAGGATTGATGTTTCAGAAGTAACAATACTAGTTGCCATAATAAACAACGCTCTGCCCACCAAATGTGCAATGGCTCAATTGTGATAGAAATTTATTTCTCAGGAATGTAAAGTTCAAATGGGTTCTCCGGGTGGGTGGGTCTCTTCTAAAGATTATTCAGGAGTCTAAACTCCTTACATTTTGTGGCTGCACTGTTACTCTTGTGTGGCTTCCAAGATCACTATGCTTAGCTTCATCAAGCTGGTTGGGAGGGAGCAGGAGGAGGAGGCATACGGCTTGTTACCAATTTGGGCAGGAAATGACGTTTCTGCCCTCATTCCATTGGTGAGCACTAGTTAATCTTCACCTAGCCCAAAGGAGGCTGGGACTCTAGCCCATGACAGCCAACTGCTCTTCAGCTACAAAGCTATACAGCAAGAGGAAGCCTAGATTTCGGCAGATAATTAGTCATCTTTCCAGAAATGGATTGTATGTATGTGTCCATAATTTATTCGGAAAAAAACCCCCCAAATCCTCTTTCAATAATTATTAACTTAAATTAAAAATTTAGTAAAGTATAATGTTTAAGTATTTTTTATTGATTATGCTGTTACAGTTGTCACAATTTATTTTCCCTTTGCTCCCCTCTACCCAGGACCCCATTCCCTCCCACAGTCCCCCCCACCCCTTAGTTAATGTCCATGGGTTATGCATGTAAGTTCACTGATTTCACTCTTTCCTATATTATTAAATTCCCCCATCTATCTTGTACCTACCATATGTTTCTTAATCCCTGCACCAATTTCATTTCCCCACTTCTCTTCCTTTCCCCCTCCCAGCTGATAACTCTCCCAATTATCTCCATATCTATGACCTTGTAAACTCTAAAGTGTTTTTTACTTAACCTTTATGATGGTTTCTAATAACCCACAAATGAAAGAGTACTATGAGGCCTTTGGATTTCTAAACTTTGGTCTAGTTTGAATTAGACAGTAAGTTGTGAGGTGTAGTGCAGCATTATGAACATTTAAAAGTCAAATGTATCACTATTTCAATAATGCTCATCAGAATAACAATACATAATAATTTCAGGAGAACACATGAAGTTATTTTCATTTTTGTTGAGTAGATGGCAGCCTTTGTTCAACTAAAATTTAACAAAAACTTGCAAGGGCTTAGCTCAAAAGGAAAACATAAGGAGTTCAGCTTACTTGGTAGCTAGAAATGTTCCCTATGTTCCTTTAATCACGTTACACCCATGTTATTTATTTTCTGACATAAATTTCCCCGTGTTACACCTCTTAAGAAATTCCTAGCCGTAAGCTCTAAAGCATAGATGTTGAAAGAAAGAGTTCCAGAGCAAGCCAGGATGTTATGGCAGTCTTTACTTTCGAGAATGTGAGAGAGTGTGAGCACTATACCTCAGTGCTCAGGAAATTTAGGATTACTGACCTCTTCATTTTATACATGGAAATGTTGAGGCCTTGGTAGTTGAAGGTATTTACTCAGGGTCACCTAGATACTTCAGTTCAGATTAACAGCAACAACAATAAAAGATCTTTATACACTAGGCGCCTATTGGATATAACAAAAACATGCTAGAGCAGCGTAGGGTTTAGTGGACCAGAAGGGATAAGAAAGGCAGCTAAAGTCTGGAAGAGGGTTACACAGATATGCTCACAGACACAGCCTTTCTCTGTCCTTATTTCAGTAAAGCTAGGTATATGAGGTCTGTTCCGAAAGTATTGAGCCAACGTGTCAATATAATTAAAACAGTTTGTGCTCGATACTTTTGGGATAGCCCTTTCGTATGTAATTATCGACTTATTTGTATTATTCAACAAATATTATGAAGCCCCTAGTATGTGCTAGGTTCTTAAATAAATACCTGTTTTAATGAAGCTTATCTCCTAATGGGACCATCCTCATGCTCCATGCTTTCAGTGACAAAAACCTGGAACTATGATGCATTAGGTAGTAAAGAAGATTCCCACATAAAGTATAGAATGGGGACTTAAAAAGTCACATGTCCCACTACACACCCACCACATAGGCTAAAATGAAAAAGGATGACCAAGTGTTGGGGTAAGAATATGCGGAAACAAAGTCTCATCCATTGTTGGAGCTGTATTAAATGGTGCAAGCACTGTGGGAGAAGAACTGACAGTTTCTTTTACAACTAAATATACAGACACAAATTTCAAGCTGAGTCACTTACCCAAGAAATATAAAAATATATGTCTATGAAAAACTTACATAAACATATTCATAGAAAGTCTATTCATCGTAACCCAAAGCTTGAGGCAGCCTAGGCATTCATTCATAGGAAAATACCAGTAGATAAATAAACTGAGATAGTCATATAATTCATATTACTCAACTATTTAAAAATATATTTGCAGTGCTAAATATCATCTAAGACTATAATCAAAGAGGGAGAACTATGAAAGATAATTACTTTCAGAGCACCTTTTGTTCTCCCTTAAACATGTCATCAAGAAAAGACACATCAGGGACAGAAAGTCTTCCAGACTGGTCCTGGGTTGGAGTCTGTAATTTGTTGATCTGAGGCAGATCTCTGGCTATTCTTGCTTGGTGTCCTGGTTCCTAGCGATCAGCTGGGTTCTTTCATTTTGATGGTGAGAAAACTGTAAACCTTCCATTTGGATGAATGGTGCTAATAATGTATGCTACCTGACTCCTGGGAGCATTGACAAAATGGTAGGAAGATATGACCCAGGTGATGGATGGCTAAGGATGAGGGCAAGCTCTGGAGAGCTGTTACTGGTTCTTTTCTTTCCATTCCAATCCAGAGGTCAAGCTATGACTCTAAAACCATCTTTTCCCAGTCAAAAACTTGTGAGACAATCAAAGTACATAACTCTTCTACATTTTGGGGCCCCACCCCTTCTTGTTTTATCTATATTTACTTTGACAATAATTTATGTCATTTTCTCACTTTTATCTTTGCATAGCATTCAATTGTGTTTTTATTAAAAAATCCTTATTGTTGGTTTTCATAATAGCTAGCTGATTTAATCAAATCCTTAATTAAAATAAGTCTATTTCACTGACCCCCAGACTACCAACCCAAGGGTTGATGGTTTGATTTCCAGTTAGGGCACATAACCAGGTTGCAAGCCAGGTCTCCAGTCAGGTCCCCAGTTGGAGTCAGGTGAAAGGCAACCATACATTTATGCTTCTCTCTCTTTCTTTCTTCCTCCCTTCCCCTCTCTCTAAAAATAATGAATAACATATTTTAAAAAATAAGTCTATTTCAGATAAAAAAGACTTGGGAATAAACATAGCTAAATTTGATAAGCACACAGCTAGCTGATTTTATCTGAGATGTGTGGCTATACCAGAGAGAAACATACTAGTTTTGAGATTTCCACTTGTAGATCTCAGTTGATTTGCTTTTCAGGTGGATTTGAAAGTGTTGTTTAACCCAAGGAAGCAGTTAAGTGAGGTCCATTGGAAGAACTTCTACCTGCTCTATGGTTTATAGAGCTGATTGTGGATTCCAGATTTGAAGACTGCAGGCACTGAACTATCGTTGTATCATGAAAGTGACTACTTTATATGACTCCAGGCCCTCAGGTAAAAATGCCTTTGGGCTCCATGTTTCTACCTCAGTGATACAAATATGAAATTCCACTGCTGAGCTCTTTTGATTTTGGATTAAGGATGGCCTTGTACAGAAATACTCAATACAATGTTTGACCAACTATCTGGGCATCCCATGGCCCAGTCAAGTTGACACACAAAGTTAACCTTATAACAGAAGCTATAAGGTTCAAAGTGAAATCTTTGGTTTGTTTTTCTCTCATAATAGAACTTAAACTATAGGACAGCACTCTTGAACCTAGAACTACTCAGCTGCACTTGTATTGGAAGTCTGTAATTGCCTGTTAGTTAGCCTTGGTCTAACAAAACCACATAGATTCATAAAGATGTCTCAAGGGGCCAGGACTTTCACTGAGAATTTTTAAATGTTTTGTAAAAATGTGATATTTAAGGGTTTAGTGTCAACTTATGCCATCTGGTAATATTTGTAAGGACTAAATCTATAAAACTAAGATTATGCTGGAACAAATCACTGACAATTTGAAGGGCTATTTTCATACCACATGTTAATTTGTTGAGCTGTCCTGGGAATCCTACACACACCCATTCTCACAAATATTCATACTTTTAAGCTAAATATTGCACAACCAATTACATTAAAGTATTTCCTCACTATGGACAGTGATCAGCTTGAGCGACTGAAATTTAGAATATAATTATGGACAGTGGTTTTTACATAGCTGAAAACTAAAGGCAGCTGCAAGCTCATTCTATACTGTAGAATGAATACTAACCAAATTCCTCATCTGGGCTGTGTCCTTAGAGCTGTAGGTCTTTAGCAACATAGGATGATGACAATTATAATAATACCTAGTTATTATATCAATTATTGACTGAACCAAGTTGCTTTATGTTAATTAAATTGTGGTCCTCGTTTTATGGATAGATAAGCTAAGACTTACTGGGTTTTAAACCTTGATTAAATCTAGCTCATTGCTAAGATGCTAGACTATAGTCATTTACTGTGTATTGATGTTGATGGTGAGCCTGAATGATTTCTAGCTCAGGATGGATTTCTTTTTTTATTATTAAAAATATTTTATTTATTATTTTTTAAAGAGATGGAAATTGAGGGAGGATGAAAGAAAGAGAAACATCAATATGTGGTTGCCTTTCACCTGTCTCCAGCTATAGACCTGGCTGGAGACCTAATTTGCAACCTGGTTATGTGCCCTGACTGGGAATTGAACCAGCGACCTTTGGGTTCCCAGGCAGGCCAATACCTATCCCCTGAGCCACCAGCCAGGGCTACACTGAGCCACCAGCCAGGGTTCACTGAGCCACCAGCCGTGGCTGGATTTCTTTATATTTATGTTATCCATTGTATCTACACAGACTAACCGTGTCAACTACAACCTGGCAAGATTTCAAAATAACTTCTCTGTGTAGGAGAGAGGAAGGCTATTTCTTAAACAGGTTTGTGGATAGATCATGGGTGCAGACAATTTCTGGAAGGGCGAGGAATTGGGAAATTCACTTAACATGTTCTTTCTCCATTTCCATGTAAAAAGAAAATAGGTGCATACTTAAAATAGAAAAGAACCGGTTAGTATAGGAAAAGGGAGGGGCAGAGATCTACTCACTGTTTTGTCCAAATGGTATGCTGATGGTATATGCAAAGCTTCACCCTGCTTTTAGTTGTATCTCAGGGTCATTTACATTTCCCTAACCTGGTTACAGCTCTGGGAGTTGGACCCAACGCAAAAATACCTCCTCACAAGCTAAGATGCTTATTTGGTCGCATTGAGATGTGACAAGCTCAGAGGCAGCTCTTGGCTAGTTATGAATAGTAATACTCTGTTAGATTAATTCTTAACATTTTTGGTATACCAATGCTGTTTTAGAATCTGATGAAAACTATAGACCCTTTTCCCAGAAAAAAGCACCACACAATATTTTGTACACAATTCAAGGGCACATAGTCCACCTATGGCCCAGAGGTTAAGCACACTTGGTTGCTATGTTGTGGTAAATAAAAAAAGCCAGGATAAATTGATGAATGATCCTCAAGGAATTCTTCAACGTCACAAAATCCACGGTGGATATGAAACAAAGTGAGGTGAAAACTATTGATCAATCAACCTCAAGGAATCAAGCAAATATTATTGATCTTTTTGTTGCGCTTAATGTGGAGTCTGTAAGTTCTAGGCATAGAGGTGATGCAATTTAAATCACAACTTTTAATACAATGCCTACTTTTTCAACAAGCTAGTGGAATATCTGTGGAGAATAGCAAAGAGAGAGAGCCATCGGTGGTGTGCTTAAATTACCTCACTTCTTATAAGAACAATAGTGAAACTTAAAAATGTACAATTGTTACCTGTGTAAATTTAAATACTAAGAATGAAATAGGACATCTAGAAGTCTTGTCCAATTTCTGCAATTGTTAATAGTTGACACTAAAAGGAAAGGATGAATATATTAACCTTGGCTCTTCCTGGGGTTCTAAAATGGCGATGCCCTTAATAATAACATACTTATATCAATAGCCTGAAAAGGACCTGTGGATGATGTTAGGTCTTTTAATTTGTTATAGCCTGAGGCCTAAGTCATGGGTTGCACCATTCAGTCCTCTCCAGGAGCATTGAATGTCAACGTGGAAGTAATTAGAAGACAGTGCTCTTTTTGGAACATTCATAAAACATAAGTTAAAACCACAGTGATCTGACACTTCCTATCAAGGAAAATTTATTATACTCTCGACACATCTTTGTCTACAGCAGTTATCTGGAAAAGCCCGTTTAAGCTCCTAATTTAGACTTTGGGTTTGAGAAACTATTGAATAGTCTTACATTTAGTGACCTCTCAAATATCAGTGGTGGGATATGATTTGTGTCAATGCCAAGGCCTGTCCAGAAAGTAGCCAGTCATATAATATGAAAGTTAGAAGCGTTTATTGAGGAAGATACAAGTAACATTGCACATAAGACAATGACACCTTACTCCCCTTCAAAGTAGGTACCTTGGGACCTCACACAATTCTTCCAATTGCCATCAGTTGCCACATAGTATTTTTCTGAACCTCATCAATGGTCTGAAATCTCTTCCCTTTCAAAGGTGGTGTTAGTTTGGGGAAACACCTGAAGTTGCAGGGTGCCAAATCTGGGCTGTAGGAGGGCTGAGTTACCTGGGTGATGTGATGCTTTGCCAAAAACGTCTGCACAGGACATGATGCATGAGCAGGTGTGTTGTCATGATGAAGCTGCCAAGCACCAGTTACTCATATTCTGAATCATCTGAATAGTTTTTGCAGAGAAATGTTTAAGCTTATGCAAAATTTGATGCAGATTCATTGCTCTACTCAGTCAGTCATTTTGAATGCAACAGCCATACAGTATATTTGCTCAGTCAATGCTGTCTGTTGCCCCCACTGACTAGTACAGTGAAGTTGTCCTTGTTCGCGCATGTGCATTCCAGTCCACTCTCCTTGGTTGCCAGGTCCCTTCAATGTCACGCAAACTGTTCTTGTTATATTAGTGATGGCTGGACTATTTCCAGACAGACCTCCTATGTGTGATAATTCATCAACTCTGAGTTGATGGTAATTTACAAAGGAGGTTGTTAAAATAAACCATGAAGCTCATTGGAATCTATTTAGGCACTCAACATACTTATAAAGAAATCAACGTTCTAGTCCCTGTTTTCAGGGTTTTCTCTCTACTTAGTTGCTTCATACACATGTCTGGGGGAAAGAGGGGAGTAACAGGTATCAGCGGGCCCCCTGCATCAGCCTTATGTTTGTTATAATTCCAGAGAAACATTATTTTTACATCCAAGCTACATATTTTTATGTCCTCAGTGACAAATTAGAGGTTTAATTTGTTGTTGACATTCAGCAGGTTCTTGTTTAGCTCTTTACTCTGCTTTCTTGTCAGTTTCAATAATAGGGATTATGATGACCATGTCTAGCTCAAGGTCAGTGAAGGGGTGTCTTCTGAGGATTGAAGTGGACGTGGTCAGCTGACCCTGTGCTGCTTACCTGAAGCCATTAGTTGTCAGCAAACAAGAGTTAATGTAGGTATAAAGGCAGTATGTTTTTTAAGTTAGCAGAACTGAAAAATTCTTATCATCAAAATTGTTAATTGAGTTATTCTCAAATATACCACACAGTTCACCTGTTTCTAGCATACATTTTAATGTTTTTACTATATTCATAGGGTTATCCAATTCTAGAAGATTTTGTCATCCTCCCTGCCCCCCAGAAGAAAGCCCGGTGCCTAATAGCAGTCACTTTTGGTTCCCACCGTAGGTAACTCATCTTGGTAACTACTTTTTGAACACCTTAGTTTGTAAACTTATTTATTAAGAGTATTAAACAATATATACAATATACTGTAAACATACAAATAGTAATAAATTAAGCACAGGGTTGTGCTAATTGATTTACATAGATCATTCATTTAATAAACATAAATCAAATAAGTATTACGTTTCACATATTCCTGTCCCTGTGGAACATACATTCTATTGTGTGTGTATGTGTGTGTGTGTGTGTGTGTGTGTTGGGGGTGGGGGGAGATATTAAGGTAAATATAAAAATACATGCTATGTTACATATGTTACATGGAAATAAATACTACAATAATTAGGGAAGAGGAGTGGGACATGCTATCATTATTTTGAAGATTGATACTGGTATACAAATTTATTGGAAAGGAATTATAAAAATATATTTTATAATACTAAAAATATGTAATATGTTACATGGAAATAAGTGTTATACAAGTTAAGGAAAGGAAATAGGAAGTGCTATCATTTTGAATACGATACTGATATCAAAATTTATTTGAAATAAATTATATTTGAAATTTATTAATTGAGATATAACTGCCATGTAACATTAAATTAGTCCATGGGTTGCTTACAATGGTGTCCTACACAGTGAGTGTTAGTTAAATAGGACCGACTACAGAAGTTACTCTGGTTGAAGAAAGGAGGAAGCTGAGTTTGCTTATAGGGTATCTTTCTGATGTGGCCTCAGGGAAGGGAAGAACCACTCCCACAGCCACTGTCTCCTGTGTCCTTGTGTCCTTTTAGAAGACCCTGGAATGACAATGTGGGCCAATATAATTTCCTAGAATTTGACTCATCCTGGTCAGCACTCTTACCTGGGAGTCCCCCAGGGTTTCCTTTTTTCTTAGTTCAGCCTCGGGGAAACAGAGTTCAGGGTGGGGCAGGGGCAAAAGGGTCCTGACTTTCTTCATCTGTAGGCCAGTGTCCTCCTGCTTTGTATTCTTTTTCCTGGTTACTGGGGCCTGAGAGTCTATACCATCCCCCAGAGTGGGGCAAGATCAGGCCAATGCTGGGGAAGTGCGCCTCTCATGGTTCACAGGGCCTCAATTTCCCCTCTTTATCTTCCCCAGGGTTTCTTCCCCAGAGAAGAGAGATTAGGTCATTCCATCCCCTGACCCGCTGATGACCTTCAGAAAGTACCATTTAAAGAACGATTTTATGTAAGTATTTTTAGAGAGAGGGGAAGGGAGGGAGAAAGAGAGAGAGAGAGAAACATCAATGTGTGGTCTCCTCTTGCATGTTCCCAACTGAGAGCCTGGCCCACAACCCAGGTATGTGCCCTGGCTGGGAGTAGAACCAGCAACCCTTTGGTCCACAGATTGGCACTCAATCTACTGAGCCACATCAGCCAGGGCAGAAAGTACCCTTTTGATGCTTCCCTCAGAAGCTTTTGAGTAGGACAAGGCTGGGTATTGAGTTCTTTTTAAGGTCTTGTTTCAAAACTAAGAATTAACTCCCAAGATCGTGTCCCATACTAAATTATCTTTCTTTTATCTGTCCAACCTAACCACTAAGCAGAATTAAATGACAAACATTAGCTTTTAGCATAACTTCAAATCATACGACCCTGGCAATGAAAAAATCAAACCATATAAATTATTTCCCATTATTCAGTGATCCCCCAGATTCCCCCCAGAAAAATGACACAACCCAAAGTAAATATGTTTCATCTTGTTGCCACAGAGAAATTTAGAGTTGGAAAAAAGAAGGAAGAAAGGAAGGAAGGAAGGAAGGAAGGAAGAAGGAAGGAAGGAAGAAAGAAGGAAGGAAGGAAGGAAGGAGTGCAGGAGAGAGAGATGAGGGAAAGAAGGAAGTCTTACTTTTTTCTGTAAGGAAATGAGATGACAACCCCCCTTCCTCATTTGTTTTTAAACTTACTATACTATTATCCTCATGTTATGAAACAGTGTACCGGGTTTTGGAGACTCCCAACATGACCAGGCTCCTGTGGCTGGGAGGGCACCTGGCACTGCTGCTTGGGGTCCTTGCTTGTTTCTGTGTCAGCCATCCCGGGAGGCAACTTCGCTCCTCCTGGCCACGTTGTTTGCAGTTTTGGGGAACAGGCGTACTCAAGAATGGGGGTGAGATTTAAAAACAGGTGCTCAGTGCACATAGTTCTTTAGCTATATAATCATTATTAATGGCTATTAGAGGCAAATACCTACTCTATAATTTGTCCTACTGTAGTTTTAAAAAATAATTTAAATGGCATTTTATGAGCACAAATATGTCAAACGTTCAAACTTAGGACAACTTTATATAAAACAGCAAATAATAAAATGAGGCGATTTTGATCACACAGAGGTGGATTTGGGACATTTGCAATCTTTTGTCAGCCTTGGTACTTATTCCTTTGTTTTGTTTTGGCTACATGGTATTGGGTAAAGTGGAAGCATTTTAACAACACCTCATCTTGCAATCTTGGATACTCTCCTGTTAAATTCCATCCAGAAATCTGGAAGAAGACTAGCAGGAAGTGTTTGTTTCAAAGTTGAATCTTTAACGTCTTCTTGATTTGTTTTTGATTCACTCCTGGTTGCTAACTGACCATCATATAGGGACTAGATGATGTGTGACCAATATGCCTGGGGCATGTTGGACAACTGCATTGAAGAACATGTGTGGAGGGGTGAACTCCCTTCAAAAACTGTGCATGAATGGCCAAGAGAAGGCTTGAACTTTTTTTCTCTTCTTAAATCACTGTAACCATTTTTAAGTGGCATTAAATAGATTCACAATCCCTGCCACCCCGTACTTTGGTTTTAAAGCTATTTCCGTGAGCTTACATCATGTCACTTTGAAAGGCACACGTGTCTATATCAGTTATTATCTTAAAGTCTCACTTATATTATTAATGACTTTCTTAGTTATTAATACTTAAGTTCATATCACTCCCAATTTGATTAATCCCTTCAACTTAAATTTGATTTTTTTCTCCTCTTAATGTTAGAGTTCTTCTGGACTGTCTTGTCCTGATGGTATTTCCAGAAGATTCAGAACCCTTAAGGATGCTGGGTATCGGAACTTTTTAGATGTGATCAAATCTCTAGCTGGTGTCTTCAAATGGCTGGCTACCTTAATTTCTTTAGTTAGTATCTTACCTGTTCCCTGAGCTAATATTAATGGCCTGAAATCAGATTGTCTTCTTTGTGAGAAAAACCAGAACATTCACTTCTAGGGCACCCCTTTGTTCTTTTTTGGTCAGAGCAGAAAAAATGAAGAATTAACTACATCTTTGGTTCTACATACACAAGAAAGAGTAATTTCTGATTAAAAAGGTCCCATGTTGCTAGAATGATCCTCACAACATCCTTATGAGGGGGACATTGTGATCATCTCCAGTGTATAAATGATGAGATAGAAGCACAGAGAGGTTAAGCAACCTGCTCCCTGTCACACAGCTAGGAAAGTGCCAAGCTGGGACACTAACCCAGACAGTCTACCCCAGAGCCCTCACCTAACCCTAGAGCCACAGTGCCCTCCTACTAAGGGTGGCTTCTGTTGACATCACCTCGCTTCCTTCCTAGGACTCCAACTTCAGGGAGAAAAAGTGTGAAACAGACAAGTAAGACACAAGTACATTGGGAGCTGGAGTCCTGGGTTCTTATTCTAGTTCTTTCTATCCTCCTGTGTGACTTGGGCATACCCCATAACAATCCCGGGTCCTACTTTCTTTAGGAAACAAGGGTGTTATGAGTGATCACCATTAAGAAAGACCCGAATCTGAGAACTGGAAGAACAAGATCAGCTATGTAGATTGGGTGGCCCAAGGCAAAATGAAAATGCAGGGCCCCTTATTCAAAAATACTAAGAAGGTAAGACGATGCAGTAACTGGGAAGCTGGTCTGAGGGGAGGGTGTGTGCATGTGTGTGTATGTCCCTTATTCACACGAGGAACTGTGGCAGTATGTGTCTGTTGAAAGTCTGGATCCAGAAGCTGACAAGGAGAGAGCCCTTATCAAGGACTATTCAGCTCTTGGCAGGTCATGAGGTTTCAGCTAGATCCTTATCATCCTAGTGGCAGGACTGGGGGTTGCAATCCATGCCTGAGGGAGAGTTTGCTGACCACAAGGACAGAAGCAGAGAAACCTACTAAGATGGTTAGAGATTTTCATAGCTTCCTCATTTCGTTTGGTGAGTAGGACCCAGAAGAACTATGGGATATGTCGAAGTGCCATAAGAAGATAGAGAAATCACTAGAACTCTAACCCACGTCTCCAGCTTCATTGTATCTTTCTTGTTTGTGACACAAATTTTTCTCCTGAAGCTAGAGGTCTAGGGAGAAGTCATGATGGTATCACAGGACCAGCTGTTCTGAAGCTGAAGGTGCTGTGCCTCAGGGGTTAAGTGTGGGCTCTGGAGCAGATTGCCTGGGTTTGTGTCTCAACTCTGCATTGATCTGTCTGTGTGACCTGGAGCAGGTTGCTTAACCTCTCTGTGCTGTCATCTCATCATCTATACAATATTTTCCTCCTGGAGCTGTTGTGTGGATCATAAGAATTAGGACTCATGGAGGGTTTAAGATAAAGAATTTGCTGTTTGTGTCTCCTTAGAAAGGTGTATTGATGGGCCTTAGGGAGATAATTAGTTTTGATGGCTTTAGCGTCCTTATTAGAAGAGGAATAAGGAACAGAGTTTTTAGAGTTTTTCCCCTCCCTGAACCCTACAAGAAGATGACAGTCTGCGAACCAGGAAGACACACTGTCCTGGTGGAGTGCCGGGGAGTCTCCACCCACTGGCGGTTCTTGCACTGAGCCATGGGAAAGTCTCGCAGGTTAGTTAGATAGAGGAGAAAGCCCTCCCAACTTCTGGTCCCAGACTAGAGGTGGGATCAGAGTGGGACTCTAGAAGTCAAAATGACGTGGGGGCAGGTGCTGGACCAAAGAGACTTGTCAGTCTAGCCTGGGGAAAGAGGTGGATCCACCTGATGTGTGCAAAAACACCTGGTTCTGTCCCACCCCCAAGCTACCAGAATCCCAGGGGAACAAGGAATCATACTCTGTCTTGTGCTCACTGGCTCTGGACCTGCACTTGCAGGTGCCCTGGCCTGCTCTTTCCGTGGGCCACATGGCCTTGAAGAGGGGGTCTCTCTGGCTTCTCATGCTGACCTGGTGATGCATTGGCCAATGCGTTCTCCAGAAGCACACGGCCCATGGCTGTGCGGGTACCACACACAGGCTCTGGAGGGAGCTTGGCAGGCTCCAAACGGCTGTACTTGAAATTGGAGCAGGAACTCTCGACACTGGCTTAGGTCTTGGTCTTGCCGAGGACAGCTGGACTTTTTTCATGGCAGAAAGATGAGAAGAGCTTTGAGACAGAAGTCTGCCTTTCTCCCAGGTCACATGACACCTGAATAAAACCTCTTCCCCGTTACACCAGCATCTGACTCATGAGTTTGACTTTTGTGGTCAGAGGCAGCCAAACCCCCATTTTTGTTTGGTAACAGATTTCATCAGCTATTGGATCACCTGACACCTGGACCTTGGGGTTCCCAATCTCCAGAAGTGGAAAATAAGTGTCTGTTTTTGAAGCCCCGCAGCCTGTCATACTTTGTTACAGTAGTCTGGGGTGACTGACGAGGCCATGAAGCACTAACTGCTGTTATTTAGAGACAAATAGAGCTGGCTTAGAATTTTATAGCGAGTTACCCAGCTTCTCTGAGCATTGTTTCCTATGCGGTCATGTACCCCTTAAAGAGAGGGGTATGTTCCAAGAAATGCAGCGTTCGGTGATTTCCTCGCGGTGCAAACAGTCATGCGAACATCATAGGAAGTACTCACACAACTTAGATGCTACAGCCTACTGCACTTGGTTGTATGGTACGCCTGTTGCTCTTAGGCTACAAGCCTGTGCAGGCCTGGGCTAAAAACATGAGATGACACAAAACATGAGATGCCAAGAGAAAATGATGCAATCAGGTGACATAGTAAGCACTGTGTAAGGACAGCTGCGAGGGTAACAGCACATTGTTTTACAGAAAACTTTATTTATAAGTAGGATGAGTACACTGTAAAATAATAAGAAGCGCAGTACAATAAATACATAAACCAGCATCATAGTTGTTTATCATCACTATCAACTATTGCATGTGTTATGCTTCATGTGACTGGCCGGGCAGCAGGTTCACTCACATTGGCCTCAGCACAAATGTGTGGGGACTGTGTTGTGATGTCACTAGGCTTTGGGGACTTTTCAGATCCATTATAATCTTATGGGATTGCTATCATGTATGTGATCTGTGGGTGACTTAAGGTCCTTATACAGCACACAACTGTATTTTAAATAAAATGGTACTATGTACCTTCCGGGGTCACTGGCAGAGTGTTTAGTACATTGTCAGACAGATTAGGGCAGCTGAATAAATAGCCATTTTCAGCAATATTAGCTATAACATAGAATCCCAAGTTCTAGAAACAACCAATGTTTTACAAAGAGGACTGCCTTTCATGAAACAGAGGATGAAATGAGAACCTGAACTCCCATCCTCCTCTAGGCAGACCCCCCCCACCCCGAGGGAGGGGAGTGGAGGGGAGTGGAGGGCCCACCCTGAGGCTCATAAACCAGAGATGTGTATGGAATTGAGAGGCTGGGTTAAGGTTTCTCAATAAGTTCTTCACTCCTAATGCCCGAACACATCTCATTTCTAAAATGCCTGTTGATTGCCAGGCTTAAAATCCATCAGATGAGAAGGAGAAAGATAAGAACAGTACAACCTTGCAAAAAAAACCAAACCTGTGGCATCTGGCTAGCCTGTAGGATCAAGGCAGGAATGACTGTACTTCAAAGCAGATACCGTAGAACATGCCATGGGCTGCATACACAAACCTTCCAAGTGTCCCTGTTGTGGTCACAGGGAAGTTGTGCTGAGGAGACAGCTGGAATGGTGTTTGCAAAACGACCTTGAAACCTGACGGGAAAACCCCATTTGACAATCATGCCTAATATGTATAAAATTAAAAAGCAAGCAGTGGCTCTTAATTCAATTCCAGGTTATTAAAAAACAAAACAAAACAATAACTCAAAAATAATTCTAAGGATGAAATAACAGTTTCCAGGCTGGTTAGAAAAGGAGGTAAGAGTATTGTGAGTGAGACATGGAAAAAAAAAAAAAATCCCAAACCAAAACAAACAACCTCAATTAAGATTATTTTTCTCTGTTGGGAGATGTGATTTTCAAACAATGACCCTAACATCCTGCTTACAGCAGCTGTTAAAAATAGCATTTGGGGTTTTTGTTTTAGTCTCTCTCCTGGGCATAGGCTACGATACCAGCTACCTTTGTACACAGAGCAACTTCATCCTAAGAAAGGGGGAGCTGGGAATTCAGAGTATTTAGTATTAGAAATAAAACTAATACCGAAACGTGAGGGCCACCCTGGGCTCCCATTGATGACCTCGAAGATTCATTCTGCTGGTATTAGGTCTTCCTCCTCTCCCCCCACCTTCCACAGTTTCACAATTCCACATGCATTTGTTGTACTCATTCTGTGTTCTGAGCACTGGAGAGAGGCAGAAAGGAGAAAGCTTCATTTTTGGAGATTCTGTCCGCTCTTTGCTGTGTAGTCTCAAGCAAGTTATACAACTCGTCTCTTTGCTGAGACTGAATATAAAATCATTGCTACTAGTAGGAAGTCAAAGAACCAAACACAATCTTGAAACTCGTAAAAGAAATCTCATTTAAAAGTTAATGCTAGCCCTGGCTAGTGGCTCAGTGGATTGGTGCCGGCCTGTGAACCCAAAGGTCGCTGGTTCAATTCCCAGCCAGGGCATATAACCAGGTTGCAAGCCAGGTCTCCAGCCAGCTCCGTAGCTGGAGACAGGTGAAAGGCAAGCATACACTGATGTTTCTCTTCCTTTCTTCCTCCTTCCCTGTCCTTCTCTCTAAAAATAATGAATAAAATCTTTAAAAAAAAAGTTAATGCTAATGTTACCTGTGTACTGAAAGTCTCATTACACATGGAGTCTGACATAGAGTCTAAAGTTTTTACTGTAGCCTGTTTGATGAACACAGATGGATAGTTGGACAAAGTGAAGCACAAGAATGATGTGTTAATAGCTCCCTTGTCTTAACAGGAGCTCCAATTATGTTTCAATGGATGGTGAATAATTACCTTAAAAACTAGCTAGCAGAAATTAGTTCAGGAGAAACACCAGTTCTAATGTATGATGACTCTAAGGTAGTGGCTTTCTGAGTATTGTTCCCAGCAGCATCAGTATCACGTGGGAACTTGTTGGAAATGCACATTCTCAGGTCCCAGAGCCACTGAATCAGAAACGTAGGGAGGAGGGCCCTGAAATCTGTTTTTTAACTGGCATGTCAGTTTTTTAACTGATGCATGCTGATGGATATTTTTCATAAGTTCAATATTTTTAGTCAGTTTCATAAAACTTGGTAAAAAGCTTCTCTGACAACTTTAAAAATATATCTATATATAGTTTGAGTTTCAGGTGTAATTCCCAGAACTGGAACTCCATACCTCAATAGCCCTTTACCGTGATAGGATGTTTCCCCAATAGTTCTATTTTTTTTTGAGAAAACACGAGGGCTATGATAACGGAGAAAAAAGTACCATCAAATAGTCTGCAGGCAGGCTGATAGGAATATTATATACAATATTTCCCTCATGGGCAGTAAATGTCCCTTTCAGCCTGAGAATGTCCGTTCTGTACATAGTAGCCTCAGGATAAAGATGAGCTAAGTCATTACAAAATGTTCCTTTTCCTGGGACAGCATAATCCCTTAAATGCTACAGATTGCCTGCCGCAGCACGTGGCTTCTCAAGATCCTAAGAAAGGGGGAGCTGGGAATGCAGAGTATTTAGTATTAGAAATAATACTAATACCGAAACGTGCTGCATCCTTGGAAGAATGCAGCAGGGCATGCCGGGAGTGTGAGAGCCAGAGGGGCACATCTCGCCCCAGTTCAGCGTTCATTCACACTGTGCTGGTTATCAGCTGTGGAAGAAATGACACCCTGGAATCTGGCCAGTGCTCTCAATGAGGACTTAATTTTTTTCCTTGAGAGCTGGTGTACCAGCCTACTACTGGATTTAGGAAAATACAGAGCTTCAAGGCGGGCCCTATTGGTGGAACTCATCTCCTCCGAAATAGCAGTCTTTTGAAAATTGTTTATTTTAGGATCAAAATTTATCTTTATGCTTGTCAGAATGGTACCTACACTGGGAGTCAAAGCACAGCCATTGGAGGATTTTTTCACACAACGCTGTCATCACTGTCCTGGCTCTTGCAGTCAGCCCTTTTCTAGGCACCCAAACCCTTTCTGTTGGGGGTCACCAAGGTGTCTATCAGGCAGTTCTTTTGTTTTTTTTTTTATTGTTGTTGTTGTATTACATCCATCCCTTTTTTGCTCCCCTCTGTCCCCCTCCCCACCCACCCTTTTCCCCCCAAAGTCAATCCCACCTGTTGTCCATGTCCATGGTTCCTTTATACTAGGTTCTTATCTAAGCTGCTCCCCTTCTTTGCCTCTGCCTCCCCCCTCCCCCCAACCCCGTTCCCCCTGACCACTGCAGGCCTATTCCTTGTATTCATACACTTGGTTCTGTTTTGCTTGTTGTTAGTTTTGCTCATTATTGTCCCGTAATGGGTGAGAACATATGATACCTGTCCTTCACTGACTGGCTTATTTCACTAAGCATAATATTCTCCAGTTCCATCCATGTTGTTGCAAAGGGTACAAGTTCC
>PVIW01000434.1:445752-508020 GCA_004026585.1 Noctilio leporinus | reverse complement strand
TCTTTGGGTATAGTCCAAGTAGTGGAATTGCTGGATCAAAAGGCAGTTCCATTTTTAGTTTTTTAAGGAAACCCCATACTGTTTTCCACAGTGGCTGCACCAGCCTACATACCCACCAACAGTGTACGAGGGTTCCCTTTGCCCCGCATCCTCACCAATACTTGTTGTTTGTTGATTTGCTGATGATTGCCATTCTGACAGGTGTGAGGTGGTATCTTATTGTAGTTTTAATTTGCATCTCTCTGATGACTAGTGATGTTGAGCATTCTTTCATATGCCTCTGGGCCCTTTATATTTTTTTAATATACATATGTATATGTACATACAAACATACAAAAAGAAGTATATATTTATATATCTTGATAATAAATTGTTGTAAAACCTGTTTTTTTAATCTAGCTATTTTATATTGGGAATTTACTAAGAATATCTACCTTCTATCTAAAACTGTATGGAAGTTTAGTATGGAAATATATCTTATGTAAGATTAATTATATTTATTTTTTAAACTTTTCAGGAAAAAAAAGATTCAAATTAACAAAATTTTTCTACCATGTCAATTTATATCAAGAAAGAAGTATGTTATTTCATACATAACCTTTTTGAAAGCATTTTAATAGAAGAAAAATAAAACAAGCTTAACTCAGGGAAACAGACATAGAGAACATTTTTCTTTGGCATTGTAGTATATGCATGACCAACTATGACATAAATTCCCTTTTAGAAGATATACAAAATTATCCTCCACAAATATGGACAAACTCTGCCCTAAAAGTTTGTTCAAGTAACATGATGAATCAAACAGAAGTACATGAGATACAACATTTTCCTTTAGTATACCTGCAGTAAATATTTTGGGGGTATTTAAACTTTTCTCTTCCTGTAAATATAGTAAATTTACTAAACTGTAATTTAAATCACAAATATTCTAGTGATTAAAAGTAAAATATGGGCATTGCCTAAATAATTGTAAAATTTTGTTTTATGTCACACAACATGGTCCCCAGTAGTTTATTATTTTAACTCTTTATTCAGAATAATTGCTAAAATATTATTTTGCTATCTGATTTCTTCCTATATCTCTGTTTCTTTTCTTTAATCTTTATAGACATGTTTTTCTTGACTATCCCTTTCTTATTCTTAGCAGTCCTTTCTTTTATGGATGTCTTTGGGTCTTGTCCTAGCCCAAGTTTCAGGATTACAGTCCAGTATCTCCAACTTTCCATTAGATGTTTTCATTAAACCTGAGCACTGGCATGAAGCCAATACATACACATACATATATGTGTGTGTCATGAACAGAACAAAAATGGCTTATGCTTCAGGTTGTCATACAGTAGCATATGAATTACAAAAAACTGGGACTTAAACCAATTGTATCACATTAGAGTAGGGTGTTTCAGAACTTAAAACTCATATATTTCATTACTTATTTTATTTTGTTTTAATTTTCAAAAGGAGTATGTATTTCCCCTAGACAGAGCAAGATCAACATGATTGTGCTGGAAACAGGGCACAATAACTTATGTAAGCCCTTCCTCAGCCACACGTAACCTCATTTTATTTAATCTTCACAACAATCTGTGCATAATCATTATTATTATTATTAATTATACCTATTTCAAAAAGATACAAAACTCCAGCAAGTTAAGCCTAATAACTGCCTTAAATTCAACTTTAAATAAAAATTGGGAATGAATGCATACACAAACCAAATAAAGAAATTAGTCATTTATTTATTAAGTAACAACTTAATAACTTATAACTGGACTTTTTACCTCTTTGACTTGCATTCCAGAACTCTGTACTCTAACATACAGCCTGTCCTTTAAAGCTATCTATCTCTTGGACAAACTTATGACCAGAGACAGATTTTCTTCCTATTGGTTTGTTATAATTATTTTCTTTGCTATTGGAATGAAAATGGAGCCAGTAAGAGGCAAGTACTGGATGATAACAAATTGTCTAGATAATTGCTTTTAAATTAACATTGATTAAGTGCAAGCCTTCAAAGTTACTGTAGAAGTTTAGGGGTTTTATTATTTTGTTTTGGCAAGAAAGATTGGATAAATACTTCTTAATAAAGGAATTCATATTTCAAGCAATTATCAGCACTGCTTAAATCATGTGATTTTGATTTTAAAAAGTATACAATCTGTGTTTTAGGCAGCCAATTTCTTTCAATTATATGATACCATCTATAGATATATATATGTATAAATTAAAAATTCAGTCTTACTTATATTTTGTGCAAAGCCTCTCCTTCCTGAGCCATAAGAAAAATAACAGTCTAATAGTAAAGAGCAGGAATTTTGGAGTTATGTAATCATGGACAAGACAATTAACCACTTAAGAGTTTTTTAAACTTGTTGTAAACATTAAATGAAATAAGAATGTGATAGACTTGAGTTCAGTGTTAATCCTATCAGGAGGCATTAGGTCAGCAATTATTACTGATAAAACAAGGTAGAAAATGTGAGCTTCCCACCTTTTAGTTTTTACACCCTTTGGCTTGGTGTGAATGTTATAGAATGTGCATGTAAAGTGGTCATACTTCACGGTTCTTTTCATTTGGATGCTATTATAATAAGTTTATGGCAAAACTTCATTAAGGAAGGGGTGCCCTTTTTTCAATTTAAGCATAGTCTATATTTATAAGATTAGAAAATCAGAATGCTGGGCTATATCATAGTGATTAACTATGAGATAATGTTTTAGAGATGCTGAAATATAATAAACAGTTTATTATTTTTTAAAAGTCTGGCCTGTGGTAGTAAGACTTCTGTTTTTGAGGACAAAATGTTTTTTTCTTCTAAATACTTGCATTTGTTCAACTTCCCAATTATTTGTGCATAGTTCAGTTACTCTCTAAGGAGTTATATTTAACAACTCCATGGGATTAGAGCACATTTAAAAATAAATTATATAGATAAAAATGTTATTTTTACTGCTTTTGAGACTAAAAATGTTCTGTTGGAAAATAATAAGAAACATTTCTGTTGAATAAGTTTTTTTTTTCCTTGAAAAGATGCAGTGAAGAAGACACAACTTAGATTTAAATGACCACTTATTTATTAATATCCAGGTCTTTTATTTACCACTGTATTTCCTCCTCTAGCTGGTTGTTGATAGTCCTGATCTTGTGAGCACCCTTTAGGAGAAGCCAGCAGGAAAAGAGTAATATAATCTTCAAGGCACATCTGTTCCATTAATTGTAATGTTATTAAGGATCAGATTTGAAGGTAAGCAAGAATTCAATAGATCCTAGAAGCCCCAAACTATGGACATTTGCTGGTTCTCCATACTGTTATGGCTTTAAGCTTATGTAAAGTGCTGCATAACTGTCAGGACAATACATGGTTCTGCTTTTGTTCAGCTTCTTGCTCATTCTATAGATTTGTACTATGCCTCCAAACCACACTGTGATGACTGAAAGGTATCATTAATGAGTGAAATGATGCAGAAAGCTTCAGGCACATCACTGCACAGTGATATTCCGATAAGTGCAGGAATCTGCCTCGATTACAAATCAAGAAGAAAGAAACTAAATTATCACACAAGTAAAATGCACCAAGAAAATCATGTCCATAAATTTATATATATATAATGTAATCTATGGGCATGACTCAGACATTACATGTTTGTTGAGAGACATAAAATGTTAAAACTTTAATTCTTAGGGTTTGTTAATCACACAAATAAAAAAAGGAGAAGATTCATCAAAGTACATTACTAGAATCTTATCTCTACTATTTCACAGTTGATTTTCACTGTGTTTTAACATTTGATATACTACACTGATGCTACAAAATGCCTTCCTCTACATTCTGAAAAAATTTATGTATAGTCTTCTGAAGTCTAGTTTACTTCGAAGGTACATAATTACATGTTGGCATATGTTTCTATAGAAATTAAGGCAATATGTATCCATAGTTTAATAGCAGCTCCAGCTTCATACTTTTTCTGCCTTTATTTATAAATGTTTCTTTCTTCAAAAATGTTCAAGATTGCATGCCTTTCTTGGACATGAGGCATTCCTTTGTTATATCTATTATGTTATTTCTAAATCTCAAAAGAATGAAAAGGTGGATAGAGGAATTATATTTCAAAATCAGAAATATAGAAATATATGCTTTATCAATATAAAAAAATTAAGTGAACGCTAAACATAAACAGAGCTCTGATAGTTCAGAATTCATTTTAAAAAGTGCGTATTGTGTCCTGGCTGGTGGCACCATGGATAGGGCACTGGACTACAAACCGAAAGGTTGCTGGTTCAATTCCCCAGCCAGGTAGCTCCATTAGCTATAGTGTTGTCCCAATACGCCAAGACTGTGGGTTCAATCCTCGATCAGGACAAATACATGAAGCAACCAATGAACGCACTGATAAGTAAAACAAAAAATAAATAAATAAATGAACATTTCTCTCTCTCCTCCATCCTCTTGCTCTAAAATCAACTTTAAAAAATAAGGAGATAAAGTGGTTTGAGAAAGAACATGTTTTAATTTTCAAATGATGGAAGTTTCCATTACACAATCATTCCTTAGTCAGTAAACATTTGCGTGATGACAAGGCTCTAGAAGGCCTTGTTCTAAGACCAAGCAATACAACCATGAGCATCAGGCAAAGTCTATGGGCTCATGAAACTGACATCCTTCCAAACAACTTAACATAAAGACACAAATAGGAAATTATGACTATTGTCAAAAGGTGACTTGCTGTCCAGTAAAAGCAGAAACCAAACTGCATTAAAAGTGAACAAAAGGTGAAGGAATAATTACTTTACCTTTATACAAATATTATATACACATAATTTATACACTAAATCTAAATTATAATTTAGATTGCAAATTAGGAGAAACTAGGATTAAATCTTGAAGACTCAAACCATTTATAATGCATTCACACACTATGGGTGTGTTGTTATTGCTTCTGCTATAATTTCATTATTTGTATCTTTCACTAAGATAAAGAACAACCTATGCAATATAAAAGGCAAAGAAAAGAGCCAAGAAAGTACTTGTTAAAGGTGGTAAAAGGGGAAGAGATTTGCTTTGGAGCACATTTTTTAAAGACTCGGGAGTCAATGGCAGTGAGATTGTACAGAGAGGAGAAATTGTATTTAAAGAAGAGGGAGGAGGTAGCATTTGTTTTTGTTCTTAAACTTTATGGTTTTAGTTAGAATGTAAGAGGAAAGACACACTCATGTATGTCCCCTCCTCTCAATGCTCTACTCTCAGAACCCTGCAGTCCTGGTCATGAATGTGTCGGGCTTTTTGTTACACCAAGAAATTCTGCAACACCAGCTGGGTGTTCTACAACTGCAACTCAATCAGTCCTGACACTATCTACTTGCGGTTAGCATCAGATCTGACAGGTTAAGCGTTCAGTCCAACCAGGCCCCCCCAAACTCCCTTTCACATACCAATTTCAAATCCAGTTTGTTATTTGTGCTTCTGACTCACCAACTATTAAAAAAAAAAAAGGAGATTCTCACAACCTTCTCCTCGGAATCAATTAATTTGCTAGAGCAGTTCACAGAACTCAGGAAAGCATTTTACTTACTAAGTCACTAGTTTATTATGCAATAATACAACTTGGAAGAACCAGATAGAAGAAATGCATAGGACAAGGTATGGGACAAGGGACATGGACATAGAGAATCCATGCTTTCAATTAGCCTGTCACCTACCAGCACCTGCTTGTGTTTACCAGCCCTAAAGATCTCTGAATGCCCTCTTGTGGGAGGCTTCCTTACATAGGCATGCGTGATTTAATCATTGGCCAAGTACAACTGAATTTTATCTTCAGCTCCCCCACCCCTTCCCAGGGGTGGGTGGGGGATAGGGGAACTAAAAGGTTCAACCTTCTAATTACAGGGTTGGTTCTACTGGCAACCAGCCCATCTTAGGGTATCTTCAAAAGTCACTTCCATAACAATAATTCAGGTGTGGTTGAAAGAGATTGTTACAAACAACAAAATACACCTTTATTCCCCTAATCTGTTAGGATATTCTGAGAGCTTAAGGAGCTCTGTGCCATAAACTGGGATCAAGAACAAATATCTATTTCTTTATTATAAATCTTAGTTTCACAGAAGGAAAATCATCTGTGGAGAATGAAGGAGTATAAAATGAGATTGAGTTTGGGGAAGAGAAGAGGAGATAAAGAGGAGGATCTCTTGCAGAATACCCCTAGGAAACACTGTGATATATGACTGACAGGTGAGGATCAAGTTTATAGTGAATGGCCTGGGCATAGGTTATAGTAGATTGTCTCAGCACAGCTCCTCTCTGTCTCAAAGGCAACATTTATTTGTGTAGCCATGTGCATGAATTACAGGATGGCAAAAAAAAAGAAAACAAAAACAAAAAAACAGGAAAATAGAAGTTGAAAGTGCACTGGAGTTGGAAGTTTGTTCTTGATGAAAAGTTGCAAGTGTTTATCAAATCTCAATTTCTTCAGCTGTAAAATGGGATCAGCGGTGCATCTCAAAATTGCATGTTCATAAATTCTCTTTTAGTGCTCCCCATCCTAGCCTCAGATCATTATATGTTACTGGATAATAGGAAAAGGGACAGATTTTATGATGAAGGGTGAAAATAAACAGAGTTAGATATTCTACTGTTTCAGAACAATTGTTTTCAGAACTAAAAGGTGAACATACTTATTCAAGGAAGGGACCATGGAGTAGCAATTCATACCAAACTATGACTTCACAGATTTTTGCTTTGCAATCTGCAGTTCTTACTGTGCGTGTTTGACTGATGAATTAATGAATAGCAAGCACCTTCATGCATTAGGGGCCATGCTTTTTATCTCACTGACATACTTTGTGAAAGTATAGAGAGCTGAGAAGTAACATTGGAATTTATAATATAATCCACCATATTTAGAAGGTATCTCATCATGTGGTCATCGCATGGCTTTTACAACATAATCAAGAGCAGTATCAGCCAGCTCAATCTCACAAACTAGATTAAAAAAGACACATTCACGTTTCCCATTTATGTCCATGTCAAAGACAGACTAGAGGAATTTAAACACCATGCAATCATATCTGTCACAGTCATATCTTTCTGGTGGTACAGAGCTCATTTGTTAAGGCTATTAGTCCATTAACCTTCACACGAACAAAACTAAAGCAAAACAAAGAAACACTCTCTGGATAAATGCATTGCTTCTAATCTTATTTATTTATCTTAACTGTGGGGATTTGAAGGTTGAACAAAGACCTCTGCCTCCACAGGGACACACAAAAAATGCATAAACCCTGATATAAATATATAAAGTGCCTAGCAGTGCATATTGTAGATAAATTTGTGATTATAAAAAAATAAAAATAAAAAGAGAATGGGTTGAGGAAGAGTAACTGATATCATCCTTGTTGAAGCTCTGTCTTGCCCTGTGATTTGTAACTGGGAGGCCAAAGCATCAGCCCCATTTATTTTTAATGTCTCGGCCGGCTCTTGGCTGCTGCCACTTCACCTCGATTCATTCACTGTGTATATCTGAAACTATTCGTTTCCACATAAATGCATTGTCAGAAAGCCAGAGGTTGATGATAAGGTAGGTTATAGGGAGTTCTTGCTTGCTTGTTTTTATGTTTCTGTTTGACTCAGGAGATAATTATAGCATGGATTGATGCTCTCATTTTAAACAAGGCAGTAAATCAGCATGAAATATAGGAGTTGGGAAAGCCATTTGCCACATAATTATAATTTCTTAAAATCCCTGTGATCATTGAATATGAGAAGCTATAATCATGTGATACATAGCAATTGCATGACTCTTTCTTTCCCTTCATGGAAGATAGTTAAATAAACCTAAGTTACACATTTTTAAATATTATTAGTTGCATAGTTTAAATATCATTAATTGAAGCAAATCAAAAACTTATCTTGGAATCTAGCTTCAAGTGGGAGAAACTGCAGCTTTGGGAAGCAAGATTAAAATGATAATTCAGTGTACTTTGTTTAAAAGTCATATCTTTTCCACAAATAATATTTATTTATTATTATGATGTCACTAAAAATTATACAACTTTGATCGGTAGAGGGAATAGAAGCAAAGCAGGAATAAGAAAGTGGTCTGGAATCAGAGAGACAAATTTGAGGATGGGCCCTGTCAGGGGTTACATTAAAAAAATCTATCAATTAAAATGTCAGGGACTTAGATCCCTCAAGCCAGAGTGGTTTCAGAGCAGAGCTCTAGAAATCCCTACAATGCCAAAATCTATACTTTTGGTTGCCAAATTATGGGAAGGAGGATAGGGTGAATCTGAATTACTGGATTGAGGAGGTTACTCAGGGTTCTAGAGGAATCAACCAGAACACATGCATTTCTATACTAACCTGCAAAAGTAGCTCAAACTGCTTCTCATCAATACAGAAGTAGTACAAAATTTTAAGAAGCAGCAGAGTCATAGTGGTGCCAACTTGTTAATATTAGCCCTGGATGACACCTATTATTTGTTTGCTTTTAGTAGTTTAATATTACTGAGCCTGCCTAGTGAGAGAAAATGAAGTGAGGAATTTTTTTGGCTAGTTATTCTTCCAGATGGTGGAGAACTTAGTCATTTCTCCTTTTCTTTTCCCTAAGGCCTCCAGAATAAGGCTCCCAGAGCAAAGGGTGAGTCCCATTACAGAGCAGAGGGACTTTCAAATTTTAGCTAAATGCAGAAAAGGAGCAGCATTTACATCCAATCCTGACCTCTAGCTCAGGGCTTAATCTGCCTGGGAGCTGAATCAAGTATCTGTCATTCGTAGTTCACAGTGCATCCTGTCTCTTCCTTTTCTCTTCTTTATTTGTTTGTATATAAATGATACAGTAATATCTCTGCATTGAACTATTTGGGATGTATTCCTGATTATGATATATTGTAACAACAATGATGTACATAAGCATCTGTTAGCTTAACTTTGCACAAGCTTGGTGGGTTCCAAAAGAAAGCTTTATTATTCACTCATCACAGCCCTCAATATTAGATAAATGATTGTCTTATCACAAAGGAGTACCTTTAGGATGTCTCTATATACTCTATAAAGCATAACACTCCTATACGTTTGAGAAGATCACAATTAAAAGCCTATAAGTAATTCTGAACACCGCATCATTAAAGAAAACTTAAAAATCACAAGAATTATCAGAGAACTAGAAAACATGCAGATTCAATGAGTGACTAAAAGAATAAGATGTACTAACGTTAAAGAAAAGAGAAATGTTATGGATATTAGATAAAGGAAGGTGAGAAAAGCTTGCCTGTTTCATTTTTCTGTTACATATCAAGGAACCTTTGTTTACAGCTTGCCAATGTAGCTTTTTTTTTCTTTTTAATTAGAAAAAGGTGGAAAATATGGTTGGTGAAATCATCTAACAATTTAGCCCAGGAATTTTTTTAGATCAGTGTTTCTAAATGCTCTCCACTAAGACCTCTTTTCACTGTTTCTCCACAAACTTTTTATTTTGATGTTTTAAATACAAGTTTTAGCTATTGAATAAAATTGGCTTTTCTTATTTTTAATTAACCAGAGAATTATAACTTTTGAGCTATAATACTCAGAGCTACTAACAATCAGAAAATGCCCAAATAACAACATCAAAAACTCTGATACAATTGTAACTAAGGTAAAGCTATTTCAGATTTTAAATACCCTACATAACTTTTTCATTGCTAAGATTCAATGTCTAAATTTTCTGAAATAAGAAAATGCTGCGAGGAGACCCACAAGTACTATTTCCACAGCCCCAGCTATTTAAAGATTCCAAATTGGGTAGCAAAGGAGTCAATTAGTTTAAAATTAATAAATATGATTAATTCTCTTTTGAAAATTAAAAAATTTTAATGTACCATAACTGTCTAAATAAAAGTGATAGAAGAGGAAATCATGAAGTTCCTTCAAATCTTTTTTTTTTTCCCTCACCCTTCCTCCCACCTCTGTCTGTCACAACTGCTAATTGCCTCTGGAATGCAGGAGGGGAAGGCAGCCTGTACTCACCTGCCTGGTTAGTCATGATGCTGACTGCAGCAAACTGTCTCGGTGGTGAGCTCAGCTCTGACACCCCGTTAATGGCATCAATCTCAAAGGTGTAGTTCGTGTGTGCCAGGAGGTCTGTTACTGTCACGGTGGTGTTGCTGAGTCCAAACTGTCGAGGGAGGAAGCGGACATGTGGGCTGCATGGCTCACACTGTTTGACATTCCAACCACATTTTTTACATATGATGTTGAAGGTAACATCTTTCCGGCCTCCTGTGTCCAGGGGCCAACTCCAGTCCAGGATAACCGAGGTCTCATTTATATTAGAGATAACATTTCTTGGTGCGGATGGAGGTCCTGTAAAGTAGTTCAACAAAGATTAATGAGCCTCACTTCTGAATTCTACTACAAGGGAAAGAGATAATTTACAATGGAACTGAAAGAGGTAAATAACCATCTTGTCTGTATTATATACTTTTAATTCATCCTTAGAGGATCCATGAGATTATAGACACATGGCTACAAGAGCACCGTACATTCCAAGCTATGACTTGAGGTCGAATATGCATTCAGAAAGTCCAACAAAGAAATTTACCGCTAAGTTCAATGCCCTTGTGAACAGTTATGAAAACTTTAGTATTAGTTTTATAAATCTTAGTCCTTTTTCCCTATGACCTATGACCAACATATAACAAGAGGGAATAGAAATGTAAAAACACAAATCCTCTATCCTATCCTACATAACACAATGCAAAATTTAAAACAAGATATGTAAAGCTTTCTTTCTTTCTGGAAGTCCTGTTACAGGAAATACTTTAAAAATTAATTCATTTTGTGTGATAAATGTTGCATTTGTGGTAAGCCAAGCATGGAGGGTGAAGCAGAGAAAGCTTTCAATTTGCGCATGGGTAGCACAGGAAATGGGCCAAAATGTTTTTAAAAAATAAAAAAGCACAATCACAAAGAGGAAAACACAAAATAAAACAAACATGGAGGCATGGGTTGCAGCAGAACTACTCACGGGTACAAGCCATGGATGGAGGATCTTTGTCTGCTCGGAAGTAATTATTCTCACACCTGCAGTTCACGGAACCATCTTCGGGAGTGGTGCTGTGGGGTGGGCACTTGGCGCACTTCACATTACCATCCGTAGCCTTGTAGAAACCCGGTCGACAAGCTACAAACGAAATAACTCTTTTACAATTCTGCGATCATTATGACAATGCAGTTTGGAAAATATGTAAAACAAATTTCAGGATATGAGGGTATTTATTCACGATGGATAAAAAATAATTTGTCCTTCCGGCATTTACATAAGCAAGTACCATGGCCCAGTATAGTTTCTCCATATATACATTTGCATTTGCACCAAGTGCTAAAGAAAAGGAAAAAACCCACAAGATTTAGATTATTTTGGCACTAGTGTGTGATGAAATTTCCAGCTCATGTTTTCACAGCTTTACTTGGCATTGGAATATTTGTGGAGAAAATAAAGCAAAGCCATGTCATCATGCAGCCATTCCCTTTTTAAACATGATGCAATGTGTACATTATCTGCACTGCAGTTGGCACTGTTGTTGGGAGTATTTGGAATACAGAGTTTATTCTTGCATTATTATATATTATCATAATATTTTCCCTATGAACAACTGTAAACCTACTTTGACCTACCCCTATATCATATATTTGTCTGCTAATTGGTTTCTGTGTGTCTGAAGTTATCCCAACAAGTTGTAGGCCATTATGGGAAGAAATCATGCCTTCTTATAGTTTTCATGAGCTATGATTTTTATTTTTCTGCCTTGGCAATGCCATTCTATGGTAATGGCCTAAAATAAAGGGTACAGTATACTTCCTTGTCTGTACCTCAAATACATCAGGTGGTGGAATTTCTATTTAAATAAATATACTTTCTTTTCTATATATCATACACAGGGAGGTGCAATTGCTTTTTAAACTGATATACATGTAAACTGTTACTAGAGTAAAGGCTTTTTTAAATAATTCTGGTTACCTTCTTTCTTTATGGACCATATGCCTCTGAATGATGTGTTTTTGTTTTTAAACCAAATGAACTAGTTATCAAAAATTGACTTCGGTTGCCTCTATTATGTAATTTTCATTTAATCTGATATAAAATCCAAAATGCTGTACTATTTTTGTTTGACCATTTTCATAATTATGCTAAGTACTGAATTCATGGTGAAAAATCCTAACAAGAAGTTCTTTGACATTCTTCAGAGAAAGGAACTTGGGGGTCTAAATTTTTAGTTTCCTTCTTTGGAAATGACTATTTTCTTCAATCTCTATAACTCAGTGTCAGTGTTACACTAAAATTTGGTGACTGAAAGTACTTACATATAGAATAGGCCCTATAGATTATCTTTATTATTAAATTCCAGAATTTTCTTACATCATCCTTATACTGTGAATAATAGGGTATTTTCATTTAAAAGTAAAACCTGTAGACAAATCTTAACTTTCATAATCATTAAATGCATTTTGAAAGAGAATACATTAAATTTATAACAGTGCATCTTCCTACCACAAGGTTCTTGGAAAATGTACTGCCAAGACAAACAATTAGAATAGCAAAATGATAACAATCATTCATTTCACCTTGTTGTTTTCTAGCTCCTACTAAGAATGGCTGTTCTCAGACCATGTTATGTTAAACTGAACAATTTTCAGTGTAACATTGAGATCCACTAGACTAAATTTTATTGCCCTAACCAAACATGGATTAGGATTACAAACTTTTGAACATTGTCTATAAATACTGGTTAGAAAGTTCTACTCATATCTCTTGGTATATTGCCTTGGAGTAAATGATATAAAGTATAAACAAACTATGCACTTAATGTCTGGTTTCAATTTAGCTCATCACTGAAGTGCCTTTAAATTTGCAAGGGGGCATTACTTAGTCTTTGAAGATTAAGTTGTTCTGGTCTTTTGTTTGTAAGTTTATGTGTCTTTAGTTGGGACTGTTATATTTTTTACAACATTTAGCAGAATGGTATTAGCTAAACAATCACTTTTTCTTGCTATATAAATAGCTATACTATATGATATTTAAAAAGAAGATGAGACAGTCATATAATCACTCCTCAACAACAACACTAAAGCCAAGGATTTCTGATAGTAACTTGAATATTATCAGTAATAACTACAATTAATAAACTTATAAGTTAAGAATGTTAACTCAAACTTGTAACCTAGACCTTCCCTAATTATTAATAAATAATCTTAGAGATGACAATAGGACAATATAGGTAGGCCCATACCCATGAGGTTTAATAGATATTTTTCATTTACTCTTTCTCAGACTTGTGGGTAACCTTAAAGATAGAAATTCTCTAATTTTGTCTATCCCCAATGGCCCTGCATTGAAAATGGAACCAGACATTTAACACAGGCCACATGGAGTGAGCGCTCCATTCTGATTGAGCTGTTGGAAGAGACTACACAGAGGAATCTCATCTAAGAAAGATCATAAAAAGATGGAAGGAGCTGGCTTGTGAGAAGCATAATTAAATACACAAATAGATCAACATGAAAAGACTAACTGTTAAGCAGAGAAATGTAGTGAGTGCAGTTGGTTGCATACCCAGTATCCAAACTCTGCTTCTGCTTGCTAATAAAATTCGAATTTGTTCAGAATTGCATCCCACCCTGTGCTCTCCAATTCATACTTCATTGCAAATATTGATAAATGGCCAAAATTATGGCCAAAGAGATACAAAAGGGAATCGATGAAAGTCTTTGGGATAGTTGTTTTTTCCTCTCTCCATTTAATCTACATTGTTCCAGAATTGAGTAAGGCCATAATGGCTTACACGTGAAAATAAGTTAAAGGCCAAGAAAATCAGAGAGATGTGTACTCTATACTTGTTGACCCAACAAGCATCCATCTCAAGATTTATTATAATATCAAAAAAAAATAAGAGCTTGTTTAAGTCACTGTGGTCAAGTTTGCTTTTACTCACAGCAGAAAACATTTTTAAATGACATAAAAGGCAAAGAGAATCCAGTTGAGATGTAATAATTAAGTATGATCACAGGTTAATAGGGCTAAAAAAATCCAACATGATCATATTGGCCAGTCTGAATGCTCTATATCCTTCCGTGGGCACTGCAATTCAGGATGTCAGATGACATGTGGGGACAGGTACATTCTGCACTTTCTGGCTGACAGGCTTCAACTACAAATTTATAGATATTCATCAAATGCCGACTCTATGAGAGTACAACACTAGAGCCTATAATAGCCTAAATTCTGTAGACCCTTTAAGGACTTTCCTATGTACTATCTTAATTAAATCTCAACCATTCTATTAAAATAATCAGATGTTAATCTACTCATTTTATAGAGTGGACAACTGAAGCAGAAAGAGTAGCATGCTCAAGATAACAAAGACATTCAATAGCAGTATGAATAAGCAAGAGATCTTTCTGCTTTTAATTTTATATAACTCATTTACTAAAAGTAACTTATTCTCTAAAATCATGAATTATCTTTTATCCAATTCAAAACTATTGGTATGACATGGAAGGATAGCCATCTATTAAGTTATTTAATTACACAAATCCAAGACTTTTTATATCTATTCTTAGTAAGAAACTATTTCAGAAAGGCTAATGTTCTCTTGTCTTTCTCTAGGATATTCCATTTGATGTTTAACATTGTTATGGACAGATGGGTATTTTTAGTTGTAAGGAATGGAGCGAGTCTGTCAACTTCAAGAACAAGGTGACATACTCTATGGGAGAGGCATACAAGTAAATTTTCTCTTTCTTGCTATAAGCAAGATCTCTAAATTCTCCACCAGAGTTGTTCAACAGTGTTTGAAAAGATAAGTGAATAATTTATATTACTAATAAAATTATCATCCTGGTAGAAAACATATAAGGGAAATTTCTTTATGTAATATACTTACATTTAAAGTTTTGCCATCAATAAGTAATCGCTTTCCCTAAAAGAAATCATCTTATGCTTAAAAACCTATCCACTTTCTTCATTTACAAAATGTTATCATAGAAGAATTTGAAACTTTCCCTCTAAGGGCATAGTTCTTATGTTGTATTATCTTTGCTTGTAGCGGTAAGAGCTGTGGTTAATTTGAAAGCATCTCCTTCCCTACCTTGAATACAAAACTAATGATGTAATAATCTGAGCATTTCTCTCATTCAAGCATTATTTTAGAAAATGACAAGGTTCAGCATATTAAAAATTCCACACAATGAGTAGGAAGTAAATATGTTTTCTTCTTTTTTATTACTCAAGAAAAGTCTTGATCAATTTATTATAGAATGTCAAGAAAAAAAGATCAGTCAGGAAGGGTAAACAAATTAATATTAACTCAGGTTTTTCCAGTTTTAGGTTTTAAAATAAAGAATTTCTGCTATATAGTCAAAACCTTTGCTGGAGTAGGCCAGCTACTAAAGTAATAGTTACTAAGGTAGATACACACACATAAAAAAATCTGCTACCAAAATGACAGAATTCTGATTTATACCTTTCTTCAGCTAACCCAGTGGTGCATGTTCTTATCAGTCAGATACTGGTAAAATTATTCATAGATTTCAGCCCCAGGGTAGTAAAATCAAAGAGTAATTAAGTAGATTAAGATCCTTTAAGTGAAAACAAATTGTACATGGTCTGAGAGATGTTTTATTCGATTTCTGTAATAGAGATTTTTTAACTAGTTAAGTGTGGCAAGAACTTTCATCTTTAATTTTGTGTTCATAAATCTAAGTAGGATGACCCATGAATCTAAATTAATAACCATTAAAATGGGAGGTAATATCTCAAACCCTATCATCATGGATTACTAGGACTCAGATCTACTCACATAATGTTTGAATTTCATTTATTTGCTTCATTAAACAAACATGTATTGATCTAAAATGCCCTAGATATTTCATCATGTTCAGTACTATAGTGATAAAAGTCACAATTCAAGCTTTAAAGAGGGAAAAATTCCATGTCATTATTATTTTAGAAATTGATCTTTTCAATTGAGAATGTAAATAATTGTTGATACTTCTCAATATGACATTTTTATGTTATATTCACCAAGAACTTACAAACTTCTTTTCTTTTTATCCCAGCACTTCAAGATGTTTTCAGTATCTTATAGGAAGAGCACTGAAGTAGAAGGAAGGAGGAAATGTAGGTTTTGATTTAGTTTATTCTATTAGATAAGTATTATTGTGACTTCCTCTTCTATAAGTATGCATGAAGTTTTACTTGGTAGTTATTACTTATTTCTAGGTTAGACTCCAACAGTACAGAAACATGTCTATTCATTTAGTGTGCCCTGTAGTGATCACACTTTCCCCCAGATTAGCATTTGGTGAGGTGCATTTTTCTAAGTGAATAAACTTGTAACCAATTGTCTTCTCTAGATTTTAACTTCCTCATTTAATCACTGGTAGGTATGGTATTGACTAAGTTGTCTCTAAAACTCTTCAGATTAGATATCTAAAAAAATAACAGAAATGTATCAAAATGTGTAAGATTTCTGAACTTTTTAAGTAGAAAAAAGTACAACAAATTATGTTCACGTTTCACTGTTTTAAGGATTATAATTAGCCATTTAAATTATAAAATCAAATAAGGGAAGAAGACAAAGAAATGAGGTTCTTTTCTGATCTAAATAAGAAGTGACAGAAATATGGTTCAGTATTTTCCAGTATCATAGCAATATGTATTCAAAGGGCATGTTTACTTCATGGTTGGATTAATTAAAATTAAGTCAAGTGCCAAACAAATAATTCCCTATTATTATACATTCATGTTAACCAATAGTATAATGAAACTCTAACTGTGGTCCTTCTTTTATATGTATATTGTGGATTAGAATGTTAGAAATTGGTTCATCCATGAGAATGAAAAAAATTAAGATTTTTTTATTCATTATTTTTTAGAGAGGAGGACAGGGAGGGAGGAAGAAAGGGAGAGAAACATCAATGTATGGCTGCCTTTCACCTGCCTCCAGCTACGGACCTGGATGGAGACCTGGCTTGCAACCTGGTTATTTGCCCTGGTTGGGAATCGAACCAGCAACCTTTGGGTTCACAGACAGGAGCCTATCCACTGAACCATAAGCCAGAGCACTGAATACAATATTAAAAATTGATATTAATCACTCTCTTACATTTTTTAAAATATAAAATGATGATTTTTTTTCTTCTTGGCAAGGAAAACAAGCAGCGTTGAAAATCCAGTTTAAAAGAATATATATTTCCCATCTATTAGGCTGCAGTGAAGTTTGACTTGCGGTATCCTTGTTAATCTGGCTTTTAGTTTCTATATTTTAAGTGCTGAGCTTGTGGAAGTATGCATGCTCATTTATTGAGCAAACCCCAAGCTTACTGAAAAAGCCCTAGAATGGGCTTCAATGGAACAAAGCTATTACACCCTTGCCAAATGTTAATTTTTTATTGAGAAACACTAAGCATATGAATGAATAATAGGAGGAAGCCAAAGTAATATCAATTTGTAGTGTATGAATTAAAAATATTTTGGGAGTCTGCTGATTGTTTATTTATGAAGAGGTAACAATAAAAAAGGAACTAAGTACTATGGGTGAGTAAAATAACAAACTACCACCTTTGGAAAATAATAAAGAAAAAAAGTATGAAATGGGGAGTATTATGAGCACTATCTATACAATGACTAATAATTATAGAAAAGCTTTAAGACAGAGTCTTGGCTTCATGCCCAAAGCACATAGCACACTTCTCCTCTAAGTTGTAATTGATGGGTTTGAGCTATGCTCCTACAGAGAATGGGTAAAGTTACCATAGAGAAAGCAAAACGAATGCACTTAGTAAACCATGGTGGCTACTGTTGAAAGAAAGTAGACAGCCTTTCAATTGCAAAGTGAATTTTGTCTCCAGTTGACTAATGTGGTTGACTTTTAAAGGAAAACATGGTCTTAATTAAGGGTTAAAAGGCTGATTTCAATTTGAACAAACTTTAAATTAAAAAAAATAAAGCTGTTGGTAAATAGGGCCTTTTTAGTATTCAGACCTTAGCTTCATATACGCAGGGCTATATTATCAATTTCCAGCCATAAATACCAACTAATCACCAGAACCAGCACTGACTAAACAGATGATTTCCTGGCTTTACAATTCTAGGCCTGACAGGGTTTATTTGCTGGGACAAGGTCAAAGCAACTGTTTATTCCCCAAATGAGCTGCACTCCACAGTCTTACAGGAACTCTATTCTTTGCCATTTCAATAGAGGTACAATACTTTGAGGCAAGGCAGAAGCATTTCAATACACTGGAAGTGGCTATGTTCAGTCATTAAAGCTTGCCTGCAATGTGCAACATTTACAAAGTGATCAAGTGTTTCCTTCTTCTGTTCTTTCCACAGTTCAATAGAAAAGGCCTAAGGCAAAATGCCACCACACCATTTAACACAACACAATCAATCACAATCTATGATGGCTCAAAGATAGCTTGGTAACAAGACTTGATTGTGTTTGTTGTTGCTCCATCAGAGTTAGCAAGGCAGGTGCCAGTAACCCTGAAATTGGTCCAAAGAACAATTTGCTATAAAGAGAATGCTAAAGCAGCCCTGGTCTTCAGGACACTATGCTTTGCTAGCTTTTCAGTTGTCTTCCTCATTAAAGGAAGAACTGTGTCCTAAACTTATCTAAACTTTTAAGATAAGTTTATTTTAGAATAATGTCAAGTTTTATTCTGAGGAAATATCTCTGCAAACTTGGCATGTAAACCTTACACATCATGTACTCCTATCAGCCTTTGAGTCTATTTTTAGTTTTTGAAATTTACTAAACTGAACTGTTTGATAATATTATAGTTAAAAAGTGAATGGATTTAAAATAAACTTAATGCACCATGTATATACTGAGGATTCACCTTATGATCACAAAACATTATCAACTAGGAGATGTTTTCAATTTAAAATAGCTTTGAGCTTTGTATGGCTAAATTCATAAGGTAACAGAAAAAAAAATTAGTGTAATTCTAAAGTCTCTTTTTTCTTTATTATTTATGTTTATGATAAATATTTGTTCTAAGACAGAAAGGGATTTTACTCAAGGTATTTTGAAATTTTCTTCCTAAATAGATCAGAATGGATTTTAAAACAAAAACATGAAAACTAGCATAAGTAGATGCTCATGAGATCAGCAAACCTGTTAGATAAGTGAGTGTTCCACAAAGATTAAATGAATCATCTATTTTAAAAATGTTTAGAAAGATATAACTGTTCATAATTGTGTAGAATAGCGAGTTTATATATTTGAATTTTACAGAAAATTATCTTTTTAAAGAACAGTATTTCTACTTGTATAAGAACCCAAAGTTTTTAAAGAAAAATATGTCAGTATGAAGTTTCAAATGTTTTAAATGTGCATGCTTATTCTAATTTGTATGGCAAAAATACAAAAATATCTCTCCCACCTTGCTTCCTCAATTAAGGTGGAAGGAGGCTTCTTAAAATATATAGAAAAATGTCATGGGTAGGTACCATAGCAGTAGATAGTAGTATGTGCAGCGTTATAAAAATAAAGTGTAACAGGCTTGAATTCATTAATATGGATAATTTCTAAGTATGGAAATGAACATTGCTTTTTTCATAGTTATGACTCTATTGTCCTAGAATTTACATTCATCTTGGGGGATACATGCATTTCAATAAAAAAGATAAGATTAACTCCATCTAAGAGAAAGAGATAATTAAAGGGCAGGAAAAAATGGGAGAAAGATGAGAACTATTATAGAGAAAATAGTAAAATGTGTTTCATGTATTTGAAAAATATTATTTTCTTATACAAATAATTGAGACACATTAGGATTTCAGAACATAAGAAGAAAGGACAACAGCAGGAATCTGTCTCCCATTTTTGTTTCCTCTATTTGGTCTTTTTACATAATTAGATTCAGTAAACTGTTCCACTTGAAGGGAGAATGCATTTAGGATGGGAAGGGGGAAGAAGGAGATTGACTGAGGAAGGGGAGATGGGAAAGGGAGAGAAGGAGAGAGGAAGGAGAGAAAATGGGTGCATCTTTGTGTGTATTAAAATAGCCACATTATGTATGTGCATGTATGTGTTTCTGCATGTGTGTTTGAGTTTCTCTAATTAATGACATTGGGTGCATTTTGCAAGTGTCTCTTCAGGGCAGAGATTATCATATACTCCATCTACCCTTTGGAGTTACTATTAAACTTTTGTTGATTGACCTGAGAACTTTATTCAGGACAATTGCTTATTCTCTTCTTACAATATGCAAATTTAGGGGTTTAGATCTGCACTTGAGACTAGAGAAGTGAGGGATTGGAAGGGAATGGAACATTATTCACATTTTATCCCAGTAGCCTTTGAAATATCAGGCAGATTATATTACCTGTTTGCTTCACCTTCACTAGATTTAACTACTTGAAGAAAATGGTTTTCACCTCCATGTAATATAATAAACACCATTTAATGCAAATCTCCTGTGGGTCTAGCACTGTGATTATGTTTCACTTCTGTACTTAAAACAGTCCTGTGAGACAGGTATGATCCACTTTCCCTGGGGACATGGTCAAGGCTTAATGATACTAGATGCATTGACTGCTTATCCCTCTATCAAGTGTTGTAACCAGAAATGAAACCTAAATCTGAAGGCTCACTAAATGCCAGCATTTAAGCAGTTTTGCATTTGTTGTCTACTAATCCTGTAAAATTTGGAAGTGATAACTAATGTAGGATTGACAATGGATCCAGCACACTAAAATTAATGCAACAAATTTATATGGTATGACTTGAATGATATTGGACAGGTCTCATTGGGCACACAGGAAAATTAATTATGTTATTTGTCACAGTAAATGTTTGTCAATAGTGAAACAAAAAATGTTGACTTTTGTGCATAATTTTCTTTAACAATTTGTCAAGCCTCTGAAGGATATTTTGCAGGGAAATCTTCCTGCTGACCATAGAATAAATTCTTTACTTTCTCTATGTTATTAGATATAGATGGAGAATAGTTGTGGGTACAGAATACATTATTCATTTGAGATTTCTTATGTAGTTAATATTGATAGTTTTTGAAAATAGAGTGGATGCAGATGATAAAGTAGAAAAACTGACATCTAAGCTTCTTGTTCAAGTTGTTAGGTGCTACTCCTATTTCTTGAGTTAGGGGATGGATAGAGATGGATGGAGATAGATATATATATATATTTAGTTATATATATATATAACTAAAGACACAGAGTTTAATTTATGTTACATTAAGTTAGCCATGTAAGCATTTGCTATACTAAACTGAGGTATTTGTAGTCTTTGTAATGCCACATTTAGTTTCCTTTGCCATAAAGGCTTTTGTATATTGACTCAAATGAAGCTGATTGTCAAAAATATGTGATTCCAGAGAGGCATACATAATCAATCGCTATAGAGCCTTTTTATGAAAAATGAATACAAAAAAAGATTCCTGGAAAAGTCTTCCATAACACAAATACATTCAAAAACTAAAGTATCTTGAAGGATTTGAGGGGGAAAAACCCGTAAAACAACTTCATAGATACAGACAATAGCATGTGATTCCCAGAGGGAGAGGGGACTAGGGGAGGTAGAAGAGGGTATAGGAGGGATAAATGGTGATAGAAGGAGACTGGTGGGGTGGTGAACACAGAATACTACATACATATGATGTATTGTAGAATTATAAAACTGAAACCCATATAATTTTATTAATCAATGTCACCCCAATAAATTCAATTTAAAAAAAAAGGAAAAAACAAAGTATCTTTACTGAGCTGGGTGATTCTTCTTCTCAGAACATGATGGTAACTAAACCAGAATACTGATTTGGATCTCCTCATGACCCAGATACCTGACTTCAAAAACAAACAAAATAAAACTGTGCTCCATGGACTCTAACTTCTGCTTGATGTTGCTAATATATACAATTTTTTCAAAGCAGAAAAAGAAAAATTATGAGCAATCAACAAAATCATATTATGTTTATTGGACCAACAATTTAAAATATAACATCATTGTTGGCAAATCAATAAAAGATACTATTTTGATATGGAGAGTGTAATTGCTAAGAGCATAGGTTCATAACACTCAGGTCCAAATTTTGACTCTTCTACTTACTACCTATGTAACTGAACAAGTTACAAAAGCCTCTTTATGTCTCAGCTTCTGTGTCCATAAATGAGAATAGTTAAAAAAAAAAAAAAAAAAAAGCCTACTAGGATTTTGTGAGAATTAAATGAAGAGAGTATAATACATTTCAAACATATTAAACATTGATAAATATATAATTAGACATATGCATAATATATACCAACATTTCTAAAATCTCAGACATAAATCCATGTATTTGCCAAAGTATTTGAAAATATTAACCCCATTTGTCTTTTCTTAGTTTTCTAATTTTGCAGATTTATTAGACATTCACTTCTCCCTAGAATAATATTGCAATATTCTTCTGTTAGAATTATATTGTTTTCAGAGAACTCACAAAAATATAACACAAAGCAGAACATCCTGTCCAAGTAAGTTATTGATAGATACTCAACCAGTCCTTTGCTGTATCCAATAATTCCAATTATGTTTTCGTGACCCTGGAAATTTCCATAAGTATAGTATGTCTATACATTTTTTTTTTTTCTTTAACATAGACCAAGAAGAGCAATGTCTTTCCCTTGGTCACTGGTTGATATTTCACATTACCTTGTCATGCATAACTAATGCCATTACTCTCCTCTGAAATCCTTGCATTTACTAGTGAAAGGACCAAAGCTAAATCAATTCCCTTCACGGGTAATTGCAATAATTACCTCCACTTTTAGTTCAAAACCTTTTTGCTTCTTTATACAGATTCACTCTTCCCACCCCGGTACTGACTATTTATTTATTTAGTTATTTATTTATTTATGGCTGCCAAAGGCACTAAGAAACCCTGACAAACTTGGCTGACTTCCCTCCACATCTTGTCTTCACATCTTGAAGAAGCTTTGTTTTACTAAGTAGCAAAACACAACCTGACTTTAAAATTCCATAGTTTTCCTGAGTCTTATTTCTCTGTAAGTACAGGCAGTTGCTAAGGTGATACTGATCCTTTCAACTTTCAGCCACTTGTCCAAATTTGTATTATGTTGGCACTGACCAGTATCTCTTCTGTCTGTCTGATAGCTTTTCTGACAGTTAATGAGAAGTAAAAGGCTAGAGCTATTAGTCCAAATCCTAGGGGATCAGTGTTCAGATTACAAAAACCACATTCACATATGGGAATAATTGGCAGGCTCTTTTAGGTGATCATAGTATTATTTCTGAAGACCCAATGGATACTTGAATAATTCCTTGGTGCCAAATAGGTAACTCTCCTGAATAAGATACATATATATTATTTTTGTAAAGTTACTATTTTTTAAAAAATGAAATTTTCCAGTGAAATGGATTCTTTTTAATAGCTTATGCTAGAATTTACTAATGCTACCAAAATTCTAGACTTTACTCTTTAGCAATGAAACCTCAGAAATAAGATACTTCAGTCCCATACTGCTTAAGGTATTATAGATTTAAATGAACAGAAGCCAATATGTTTATACATTAAATACCATAGCACTCAGGGGTAGCACTCAGATTTGTAAATAATATTCTTTAAGAAGGCTAATGGCATTATAGAGTACATTTTAACTAATCTTTCTCATTCTTTTGATTTTTCAAATATAGGACAATATGGATTCTATTTCTGTTGAGGCACTTATTAATTCATTATTTAGAGATTCAATTTTATATACAGTAGTTTATTTCAACTTCTAAACCTGCTTCTTTGTCCAAACTGGTTTGTAAGGCTCTATTGTACTCCTTTCTGTTTATTTCTAACCTTTCTGTTTATCTACAGTTGGTAATAAATTAACATTCTTCAGACTTAAAAGCAATCAATAAATGTGTATAATATTATGAAGCTTCTAAAGAAATAATAGACATTTAAAGAAAATGCTGACTTAATAAAGTAGTTTTAGAAATTTTCCTGGTGTAAAAATATTTTGATTTATTTTATGTAAATGTTTAAATGCTTCAACTTATTATTTTATAAGTTAACTATAAATACAGCTTCCTTATTCAACTCTACTCTTTTCATGTAGAAGAAAGAGCAGCCCCAATTTGGAAGTAGTTAGACTATATTCCAGTCTTGACTGGCTTTACCTATCTGGGTACTATCTTACATTGAGGTAAATTGTCCTGGATTCCATAGCCAATGAGTGGTGATGATGGACTTAACAGGTCTTTTTCCTTAAAATGACATGCTGCTTTCATTAAGCTCACAGCAAAGAACTTAAAGATCAGCTAACAAATTTGTGTTGGTCCATTTAACTGAGATTAATGCACTTTTGATAATATTTTACTCTACATACATGTTGTCATACTGAGTCTGAAAACATTCCAATATGAAAGCCAGTGGTGTTATAAAGCAATAGGAACAAAGCAAGTAACCCTGTTCAATGTTATGTCATTCATCATTCCTTCCTTTACTGATTACTTTAGGTACAAGATTGGTTCTTTAATAACTAGGATGATACTGTGCTTTAGGAATCCCTTTTCAGTTTTACTTTACAGAAAAATTTATAGCAACTACTCACAGAAATGGGTTGTTACTTACTCATCACATGAATAAAGTAATTTTTGTCAATAACATGTTTGATTATTAAGGAGTTTTCAGGAGTTTAGAACACTTCCAAATACTTATCGTGATATGATATTATATATATATATATATATATATATATATATATATATATATATATATCCATTGCTGGTAACCTGATCACTAATTTTTGTTAATTAAGATCCTAAATAACCATATAGTTAAATTCAAACAAGGATTAAAGACTGTTTTCACATGGTTCTCTAGCTTTAAAAAAGTTCAGAGGTTTGTTCTATTTAAAATCCCATATCCTAGAATAAATAGTTTCCCTATCTATTTAGCTTTAGTCTCCCATGATTAGAAGATGACACAAAATGATTTAGTGATTACACTGGAGAATATGTTTTGCCTTTAGTTCCTTAAGCTACTCTTTCATTTGTTGAATTTCTATTCATCTGTGTCAACTATAACTTGAAAATTAAACACCTTTGGGACACCAGGGAATAGCATGAGATGAACACTATTCTGACCACAGCTGGAGGCCTCTGAAATGCTGCTGCTGCTGCAGATGAAGTGAAAGGTTTGAGCTACGTGGGGATAACAGCAGGGAGTTGGCACTTATATCTGGTCTCTTCCATTATATTTATTTGAATTATTTGCACTTACATGTGTGCCTATCATTCTTTTAAATACTAGTAATAAAACTAGTATAATGATATGAATAAAAGAATGAGTCTCTCTTCTTAAAATTATGTTTTAATATAAAAAAATTAGTGTCCAGAATTCTGAACATTTTGAACATAGCCATTGTTTAAATACATACATTTTATAATAACAGACCAAATTAGTATTTATAACTGTTTTATATGTATGTATATGTATATCATTACTTGTTGAGACACACCTCAGAGTATTTTAAATGCATTTCTACAGATTTCTTTTTATGGTTATCTTCATCCAAAAACATACTTACTGATTTTAGAGAGAGGGGAAGGGAGAGAGAGAGGGAAACATTGATGTGAGAGAGACAGACATTGATTGGTTACCTCCTGCACATGCCCCAAGGGGGATTGAACCTTCAATCTATGTATGTCCCCTGACAAAGAATCAAACCCACAACCCTTGGGTTTAACAGATATGCTCCAACAAACTGAGCCATGGTGCCAAGGCTATTTCTACAGAATTTTTTTAGGAAACGTATTAAAAGCAAGATGTTATACCATGAGCCTCCACTGATGATCCATGGACATGGACCATAGGGTGGGGGTTGACTGTGGGAGAGGAGATGGGGTGAGTGGGGCAGGAGAAAGCAATGGGGGGAAAGGGACAACTGTAATTGAACAACAATAAATTAATTTTAAAAAGCTTCTAAAGTGGAATTGATTTTGTGGGGGAGTGGGTGGGTGGAGAAAGGAATGGAGGGGAGTAAAAAGGGGATGGATGTGATATAACAACAATAAAATTAAATTTAAAAAAGCTTCTAATCTTTATATGTCTAGAATTCACATGGTAGTTTTTCATGAAAAGACAGAGTATTTTCAACATTTTGAGGTACTGGTTTGCACTCTATGGGGCCCCCATTTCACGCAAAGGATAAGACTGTCTCTGGCCTGGATAGGACAGGTTTAAGCCAAGGCCCCTATACTGGATAGAGTCCTGATGGGTAGCATCGTGCTTAGTTTCTGCAAATTTCACTTTTCTCACCATCTGGATTGGTATACTAATAGCTATGAGATTCTTCTGTTTGTCATTTTAACTCTTGCTTATGCTGCAATCTTAGTATATTATATTTCATTATCTCTCCTTGGGGCTCTCAGTCCTGTCACATTGAATAATTTCTTTGTTCACTGAACAAAGAAATGAGGTTCTATTCAATACATATCTTTGCATATTGAATATCCCAACGCTGATGCAAAATTTGTAGTTAATAATTATTGAAACAAATTAACTATCATACATACGTACATATGTTGTATATATATGCGTATACACTTACAGTAGCTACTATACATGCCATGCTACACACCCTACTCTCTTTTTCTCTCCCCAAATATTCCTAGAGGCTGTAGGAAAACAATAGAAAAATAAAGAGAAATGACATTTATGAATAGAAATTTAGAAAATTGCCTACAGTTTGGAATCTGAAGAGTGTTACTGGAAAGGATATATTGGGAGTAATAAATGGGGTATATGGGTATTACCAATCAATAATTTCAACATAAATGTGAGCAAAAATAAAATATTTTATTTTATTTATTTATTTTTAAAATATATTTTATTTATTTTTTAGAAAGAAGGGGAGAAAGCAAATCAGAGAGGGAGAGAGACATCAATATATGATTGTCTTTCACCTGCCTCCAGCTAAGGACCTGGTGGAGACCTGGTTTTCACCCTGGTTATGTGTGCCCTGCGATGGGAATCGAAACTAGCAACCTTTGGGTTTGCAGGTCAGCACCTTATCCACTGTGCCACCAGCCAGGGACTAAAAATAAAATATTTTAAATAAAATATGAAAAATATGATAACCAAGAAAGTTTGGATTCAGCAATTTGTAATTAAACTTTTAGCCTAAAGAGAACAAAAATTTGTCATTCCTTTAGGGAGGGGCAAGGGTGTGTGTAATTCTGATTTCACAAAACTGTATAAATACAATTAGTACAATATAACCATCTGTGGAAGGCCTTATACATTTGCAAATACATATAGGACAAGAAAAGTCATTACTGATAGCAGTTCCTGTGACTTATAACTATCATGTTTAAAGGTATCATTTTTGTATCTTACCAGCTTCAGTTTGGCATCTCTATAACTAAATATTATACAAGTAGGTTTATGATGAATGTAAGCTGGGGGGAAAATTGGGGACACCTGCAATAGAATAGATGAATGAAGAAAGGAAAGGGAAGGAAGGAAGGAAGGAAGGAAGGAAGGAAGGAAGGAAGGAAGGAAGGAAGGAAGGAAAATAAAGGAAGGAAGGAAAGAAAGAGAAAAAGAAAAGAAAAATCCCCCATATCCCTAACAAAAATATCCAATCAAAGGCTGTGGAGATTGCTTAGAAAAAGAACTTCCATAGCAACTGTTATAATGTGCAAAATTATACCTTAACATCTCATTTCAGGAAGAGAATAGTAAGTTTTTATTTCACTACAGAAGCATGATTTCCATTCATCAACAATATGACTTTCTAAAATACCTCCTCAAGTTATTATAGTGTTTTATAACTAGACCTGATTGTAAAATATGATGTTACAAAAAATCAATAATAACATATTCGTATGATCCAAGATTTTCCCAAATTGAATCTGACTGGGGCATGGCAGTATGCTGATGTCTGGAATGCAAGTAATATACTACATTATTGATGCCTGTCAAATAACGGAAATTGTTACAAATTAATTCATTTCTAACCTAATTAACCCCGTGTGCAATATTATATGCATTCCAGACGAATACTGTTTTGCTCTGGCCATAAAACTAGAAAGGACAATATTTCAAACTATAAAATTGCCTTTTAAGCCATTTAGAAACCTCAAAGAATATAGCTTATGTAGAAGTGATGCAAAAGAATGTGTTACCTCATCTGTTTTAATTATTTTTGGTCTGGTGTAAAATACTCTCCTTCTAACTTTGTTTAATTGCAAAAATAATCTTAAGAAAAATGTCTATCTTTTTTATAAAAGATTTTATTATTTTTAGAGACAGGGGGAGGGACAGAAGCAGAGAGGGAGAGAGAAATCAATATATGGTTGCCTTTCACCTGCCTCCAGCTATGGACCTGGCTGGAGACCTGGTTTGTAACCTGGTTATGTGCCCTGGATGGGGAATCAAATCAGCGACTTTTGGGTTCCCAGGCTGGTGCCTTATCCACTGTGCCACCAACCAGAGCATCTAATCTATCTTTGACATAAGTAGATAGTATACATTCATATTAATAGCTTGTATTTTGAAAAATAAAAGCTGTATATATTTCGGAAGAAAAATAGGGAAGCCTTAATATTTTCTTGATGTTACATTATAATTCAAAAGTGATTATCTTTCTATCTAGGATATCTCATATTTCCAACTTTACTGGTCAAAACATATCACAATGCAATTTCTGCCCTGGCTAGGTTGCTCAGTTGGTTAGAGTGCTGTCCTGATACACCAAGGTTGTGGGTTCAATTCCCTGCTGAGGCACATACAAGAATCAACCAATAAATGCATAAATATGTGGAACAACAAATCAATATTTCTCTCTTTCTCTCTCTCAAGCCAATTTTAAAAAGATGCACTTTATCACTGTAAAATGCACTGATTTTAGCATCAGTGGGTAGATTGTTCATTTTGTTTTTTACTGATGGTGCTTTACTATTTCTCGTCAACTTTTTCTTTACACATATCCCTTTCTACCCCCATTTGTCAGTAATACCCTACTTGTCCTTTTGGCAACACAAGGCCGGATTTCAACACAACCAGGTCTGAAATTTTCCTATTCTCCAAATCTATTGTGGACCAACAACACATTAATTATTATCAGTCCTTTTTATATTCCCCCTCTGATAGCTGAAAACACTAGTTTGTTACACCTCCTAATTTTGTTAACTGATTATTAAACAATTTAAATCAGGCACTTCCAGAGAAGAAAATTTAATGTGGAGATCTATTTTAATATGACTTTCTCTGACCATCACTTTATATCGTATTGAAGCACTTTCTTTCACGGCCGAAGAACTTTTCTTCAGTATTTTCTCTAACTTTAAAATAACTTGACCCTGGATGGTATGGCTCAATGGATTAGCACCAGCCTGTGAACCCAGGGGTCACTGGTTCTATCCCCAGCAAGGGCACATTACCAGGTTGCAAGCCAGGTCTCCAGCCAGGTCCGTAGCTGGAGGCAGGTGAAAGTCAATCATACATTAATGTTTCTCTCCCTTTCTTCCTCCCTCCCTGCCCTTCTATCTAAAAATAATGAATAAATCTTTAAAAAAATAACTTGATACTTGGCTACATAGAATTAGAAAGGGAGGCAACCTTCAGTGGAAGTAGAAAGTGCATGAGAATGCTATAGTTGTATCTCAGGGGAAATCAGGGTTTGACACTTTGTAAGTAAGTGATCTTAACAAAGTTATTCACCTCTCAGAAGGTAATTTCCACATGTGCACATTGAGGATAAAAATGTCTCCCTCAAAGATGGTTGTGAATACTGAAATGACCATTCATTTGTGTCTAACATAGAGTTGGCACTTCTTTTTTTTAAAGTTGTTGTTAGTAGTTAATAGTTTATAACTAGTATTTGTGTACAATGTTAGGACTTTTTGTTCTTAGCATTTCAATCTTGGTATGTTTTAACATGAAGTAATTATCAAGTGTCTCCAGATCTAACAATTTCATTTTCCATAAAAAAGCTGTAGTGCATTTTTAAGGAAAATATTCTCTTCTCCTTTCAAAACCTAAAACAGTGAAAGAAAAAGTGCTTCCTGGTTAATCTCCATTTTAAGATATACTTTTATTTTTAAAGAATTTGTAATATATAAATATTGAGAGAGAGAGAGAGAAACCTATGTTGTGCAAGGTGTTGTCAAAATGCATTATTGAAATATCATATCTGATAACAGCTAATGTGAAATGATACCCCACTGATTGGAATGTCATTGATGCTGTGGCCTGTTGCTCTGACACCACCGAAGAGAATCAAAGCATCTTTCATGGTGATAAAGCTGGCAATATGGACAGGAAATAATGCCAGAGAGACTGATTAAGTGTTAACATTCCCACCTGGTGCCATGAAAATAGCAACAACATTTATAATTCGGGATGATTTTCTCCTCCTGTGTTTACTTTTATGCCAGTTATAGTATTTCAAAGATGTACTAAATTTCTTCTTCATAATATCTTCCCAAGCAAGCAGTAGGTTAGAAGGGGACTTACCTTTCAGTATGATTGATTTCAGGGAATAACCCTTACCTTTATATTAAGTATCACAATGACATTTCACCTGGGCACAAAACTATGATTCGCTCATTCTTCCTGACTCTATATTTGGGTTGACGGATAGATACTCTACTCAAGCTGTCCCTTAACTAGCAAACACCTCAGTGGGCATGTTTTTCTTATAAAAGTGCTTTAGAGATAATTCAAGGGACCTGCATCTCAGATTATATTCTCAAGGAATAATGCCACCTAGAATATGAGTTCTCAAGTGAGAATAAATCTTTATCTGAAAGCATGCTTCATCTATCACAATTAGACTTGCTGGCACCTACCCTGTTAGTATTGTTGGCTTTTCTCCACAAAACCATCTGAGAGGCAAGTCCATTATAAAGCCTAAAGAGAGGGAACTCTGCCTGAACAGCCAAAGCTTAGGTGGTTAAGAAAACAACACTGCATTTTTTCTTGAAAATTATCTTCACAGGTTTCAAGCATTCTAAACAAAAAAAGCATATATAGGTACATTCATTCACCCTAAGGGAAGCATCTCCTGAAATAAGATTAAATGTCACTGCTAAAACAGATCAATGGTAACACACTTGTATGAGACACTATCACCCACAAAATAGCTTTTATTAATTCCTGCAAGTGCACTGAAGTGTTCCTGTCCACTGAGCTCTAAACTGCAGCACTTATTTCAAATGTCTCATTACATAATTTGGCTGACATGATCAAAGCATGCTCTCTAGCATGAGCCTTTTTAAGTCCATCTGTGTTGGCATATATACACTACCTTTTACTAAACATACATTTGGTTAAGAGTACATTTTACACACATACACGTATGTATGTAATATTTATTTCCAAATATACACATGCATATCAGGATTAGTTTGCTGGGTGTACCCAAATGATATAACGTAGGTTTTCCTATTACTAATTTTCAGACTGTAGTCAACTTTATGGTCCATTTGCAGGCACTGTGTTTATATACTGTGTAGCCTGCCATCTAGGTGCCCGACAGCTGAATGCGTCTTATGTTATGGATGAGGTCATCACTGAGTAGCATGCTGAGAACAGCAAGACTATCGCCAGGTTCTGGAACTGAGACCCTATCATGAAAGTGTGTGTCTTCATTTGTTTTCTTTATAATTTATTTCCATAGGCTTCCACTCTCCAGCTAGTTTGCATTGGAACTTTGATAAACATATTATACATAATTCACATTATGTCAGCATTAATTCTTACTATATTAAAGATCTCCCATTGTTTGAACAAAGTATCTTATTCATCCCCATGTAATCCTCATGAATCATAGTTTATATAAAAATTAGTCTCATACTTTCAGTATTATAAGAGAAAATAAAATAAAAGATATATATCAAATTAAAAATTACTTTTAAAAGTTAGAAATATAGCTTTTATAACACAAAAATTGACTGGACTGTGTGCTCATAATTTTATGGTGAAGAAGGTGACTAAATTTGAGAAAATTTGAAATTTTACTATATAACTTGTGGTAGAAAAATTGACTTTGAGAATATATTTAACTTATGTAAAATCCTGTAACAGTAGATACGTCAAATATAATCAAATGGGGTAAAGCATGTTGAAATGCTTACTAAAATGAAGAGCAATAGAAAATGTTAATTCTTTTGTTAAATATTTATTATGTTTTTTTCATTACCGTTTAGTCCCTTTACATCCCTGCCCCCAGCAATTAATTCTTAGAATATGTGTGTTTGGAATACAATATCAAATTAATATAATTAGCTAAATTCTGAGTTGACTCAATCATAAAATTAATTTTGGAATTCTTACAAGAGAAGGTTATAAAAATTATATACCTCTCATGATAAGTAAATAATGTGTCATTTTATTCACTGATGACAAAGTTGAACAAAAATATACAACTAAAATATAGAACTACCATTAGCCAGAATTATCAGAAATTGAGTTGAATGGAAGTCTGACAACTGTAGAATTAAAGTAACCACATACATTAAGATAGATAGGAGGGGTGTAGATGTGAAATGGGTTGGTCTCTCACTTATGTGTGATGGATAAAAATTCTGGAGGGATATATCAGAAGTGAGAACTCCCAGACCAGGGTTCCAGTCTGGGAGTTCTCCAGGAAGATAAGTCCCCACAACTTCTGGCTACAAAAATCAGCAGGGAGAGAGTCAGTGAAAGAAACTTCTGAAGCTCCAAGCAATTCATTTTAAAGAACCCACAAATGGACTCACCTACTCAGGCTCATTCCCTTTGAGCTCCAGCACTGGGGTAGCAGTTTGAAAGGCACCAGTGGCATCCAGGGAGAAACTGAGGTGTCTGGCATGAAGGTGAGCAGAGGCCATTGTCTCTTTTCTAAATCCTCTACCCACAGAGCTGGTGGGCTAGAGCTGTGTCTGAGACTCCATCAACCAAGCTAACACACCCAACTCATGGGCCCACCCAAACTGGTTTTCCATATACATGGCTAGTCGAGGCTCATGCTTCACTACTTCCTAAATCCTATTAAACAAAAAATAGCTGGCCATAGTGAGCTCCAGACCAGGCACTAGCAGCAGCCTACTTAGATTCACAGCTTGGCTTCACCTGTGCATCTTCAAACTCAGCACAAGTAACAAGTAGCAGTGATCTTACATTGCTTTGTAGTCCTGCCAGAGTGGTCCCAGGAGAAACACAAGTGGGAGCCAAACTTGGCTTGTACCACCAGGAGACCACAGGGCCCACATAACCAGTGGGCAACTATCGACCACTTTGGAGAACCACCACCCTGTCCCTGCACAGCTGACCCTCCATGGAGGGTGGAGTTTGGTGATCAGTGGTCACAGCCAGTCCTTGCATTTGACTGACCTGAGTAAATCCCTCCTATTGATCTGCCAATAGCAACCAAAGCTCAACTATAAGAGGAGGGTGTACTCATTCAACAAAGAGGGTGCACCTCCAGCACCCAGCTTGTGTGATAGGGTAGGCTGTGTCACTGTACCCTAAAGGACAACTGTTACAAAAGGCCACACAACTACCAAGACATGGAGTCGAAGCAGCTCTACCCAAAACATAGAAACAAACATAGGGAGGCTGACAAATTGAAGAGGCAAAAAAATATGATCCAAATGAAAGAATAGAACAAAACCCCAGGAAAAGAAATAAACAAAATGGAAATAGTGAAACTATCCAATGCAGAGTTCAAACCACTGGTAATCAGGATACTCAGGATTGAGTATGGCCACAAAATAAAGGAAGAAATGAAGGTTATACAAAGTGAAATAAAGAAAAATATACAGGGAACCAACAGTGGTAGGAAGAAAGCTGGGATTCAAGTCAACAATTTGGAACAAAGGAAAGAAATAACCATTCACCTGAAACAGAAAGAAAAAACAAGAATTGAAAAAATTAAGGAAAGGATTAAAAACCTCTGGGACAACTTTAAACATACCAACATCCAAATCATAGGGGTGCCAGAAAGAGAAGTGAAAGAGCAAGAAATGGCAAATTTTGAAAAAAATAATGAAAGAAAACTTCCCTGATTTGGCAAAGGACATAGATGTACAGAGTCCCAAACAAGATCCACACTAAGACACATCATAATTAAAATGCCAAAGGTTAAGAATAAAGAGAGGTTCTTAAAAACTACAAGAAAAAAGCAGAGTTACCTACAAAGGAGTTTCCATTAGACTATCAACTGATTTCTCAAAAGAGACTTTCTGGCAAGAAGGAGTTGGTAGGAAGTATTCAAAGTAATGAAAAACAAGGACCTACAAGTAAGATTAATCTATCCAACAAAGCTATCATTTAGAAGGACAGATAAAGTGCTTCCCAGACAAGGGAAAGCTAAAGGAAAAGCTAACGGAAAAGCTAAAGTGCTTCATCACCACCATTATTAACATGAAATGTTAAAGGGGCGTATATAATAAAAAGAAAAAGATCAAAACTATGAACATTAAAATGACAACAAGCAACTATCAACAACTGAATCTAAAAAGTAAAATAAAAAACAAACTAAACAAGCAGAACAGGAACAGAATCAAAGTTTGGAGATTATTTGGAGGGTTATAAACTGGGAGGAAAGAGGGATAAAGACGAAAATGGTGCAGGGATTAAGAAACATAATTGGGTAAAGCCAAAGAACTTACATGTGCAACCCATGGACATAAACTAAAGGGGACGGTTGCTGGAGGGAAGGGTAAAGGTACTGGGTGGAGGGTGGCAAAGGGGAAATAATTGGGAGAACTGTAATAGCGTAATCAATAAAATATACTTAAAGTATTAAAAAAATACTTAAAGCTGGTTTTATTTATAGACTGCATGATTTTCTAGGTAGAAAATCCTGAAGATTTTAGGAGAAAATTACGGTATAACCATAAGTGAACTCACATTTTAGGCTGTTTCTAAAAAGCACCCTGCCCAACTTCACGGAAGCTTTCTTAGAATTTATGAAATTTATGAATAAAAACAGAAGTTACGCTTTATTGTAATTCTTGAGTACTGTTAAGTCTTTCAGCAAAGAATTTACATTACATATTAATTTTATTCTTACTAAAGGTTGCAGATATATTTTACCAAAAATCTGAAAAAAGTGAAATCAGGAAACATTTGTGGAGAAAATGTGCTGACCATAGGAATTCGATGTGCCAAGATTTTTTTTTTTTAAGATTTTATTTATTATTCCTAGAGAGAGGGGTAGGCAGAGAGGGAGAGAAACATCAATGTATGGTTGTCTTTCACCTGCCTCTGACATGTCAAGACTTTAATAAGCCATGCAGATTCCATGTGTCCACCTCTATAACTTTAATTCTGTTTAATTTACTTTAAAGATTTTCTTTGCATTTTCGGTGTTCATCTCTTCTTCCCATTTCCAAAAAAATCATGTCAGTTGCACCATCCCCAAAGCCACTCTTTAATATTCTTGGCAATTTCACATGAGACAACAAATCCCAGATTATTTTTCAGACATTATATGGAAACTATTCCAAGTTACATTACCAGCTATGAAGTGTTGAAAATATAAGTGCCTGTGCCAAGGAAGGATACTCTGAGGTCAAAGAGCCTGTTGGAAGTATTAATGATATAGACACTTAATAAACAATTCCAGAACTGGTATTTGCTGAAGAAAGACAATCCATGTTTATTGAACCATAATAATAAACATGAATTTTAAAAGACAGTTGATGGTTTGGACCATAACTCTCCTAAATCCATTGGGTCCTTTGGCTAGCACTGAAAAGAATGTTGAACTTCAGCACATCTGAAAATTCTTAAAATGTCTTGACTTAATTATGATTATATTTTGTTTCTTTCCAGTCTAAGTGAATGATAACATGGAAACAAAATTCAGAAACTGTAAATCCATCTTTATCACTCAAATCAAATATCACCTTTTGCCTCATTCTGGACACTGATGTTTCACTTAAATCATTGGTTGACACAATAAATGTAAAAAGTAATAACAAAGAAATTATAATATTCTGCCTACAGTTCATTTCTTCAAAACGTCTTTTTTTTCCCCCCTAGGATCATAGGTAGGAGAACAAAGGAAAACATGGAGAAGTTAAATTGTTTTATTTTATATTTCTTTCATTTGTAATCCAGAATCTGACATACAGTTTATTTCTTCTTTTAAACATAGGGAGGATCATTATGTATTATGATTTTTCTCATCTGAGAGAAAGAAACTGTTGAATTTTAGCAATGACTGTACATATAATGCTTACTATTTGCCAGGGATATCCCTAACAAAATTTTATCCTCACTATAATCCTTTATCTCAGGATCATTAAGAGTTCGATTACTTAGATGAGGAATCTGAGGGCCAAAGGAGTGACCCAACTAGCTGGGAAATGGCACTCTAGAAAAAAACCCAGGCATTCTGGCTCCAGAGACTGGGCTCCAAATGAGTATGCTGAAAAAAATGAAAACAAGCACAAAGCAAACAAAAAGAACAGGATGACCAGGACGTCTTCAAGAGAATCTAGTTTTGCTCTTTATTATTGTTGATACTTATTATATCTGTGATAAAACCATGGCATTTCAACTTAACTATCTAGGTTTTATATTTAAACAACTGAAATGATACAACATGATGCATTTTGGGGAGGTTTACTTTATTTATTTACCGACAAGAGTTCATTGCTAACTAATAGGTGATTTACTTAGCAGACTGGGTTCCTACCTTTTGGAGAGGTGAAAAAATAAGGTATTTGGAGAGTGTAGGCAGAAGATGGCCATAAAAATTGTTAAAAAGTAGCCAATATCAAGAAAGGGAGGGACCTACAAGATTGAAATTAAGCTTTTTTGTATCAGTTAAAGTGCTTTTCAGTTAGCTGATCATCATTAAGAATGTAAAGCTTAGAAAATGGTTTTTAGAAAAGCATATCCTGACTTTCTCAAAGCCATGTGACATTATTCCGTGTATTTGTAGGAATATTTGTGATAATGTCTTCAATTTTTATTGTTTCTGTAAAGTCACTATATGAGGTCTATCCTGAAAGTATCAGCTGTGCAAACGGTTTTAATTATATTGACATTGGTCGATACTTTTGGGACAGACCTCATACTTTTTCTTATTCCTTACAATTAGTACTCTCATGATCTAACGGGCTTTTTACTCATTTGTCTTTTATTTTTACATGTCTACTTTTTTCAGGGGAAGGAAGTCCCCTGTCTATATATGGCTGGGTCTTCCTATGAAGTCAGCCTAGGAGTCAGCCTTGGAGTTAATCTTACCTCTGGAACACTGGGCTCCAGAGGTAACTGGCTTAGTAACTTTGAGCAGGCTCGTGTCACTCACTGTGTAACCCTTTGGCATAGAGCCTCCTTTGTTCCAATGTACATATAAGACAGCCCTTGCTGTAAGCTCTGTGTGGTGCTGGTGTGGGAGACAGGAAAAACCGTGTGTGAGGAAACACCAGCATTCTTCAGCGCCTGGCTGCTGCAGAAGCAGAAGGGTGAGTGTGGAAAAAGGAGTACTCTCTGCAGCCATTAACCCTGCTGCTGCAATGAAGCACGCAAACCCGCCTAAAGGCTTCGTGCAAGTTCTTCACCCGCAGGCTAGGGCCCTCCCTACTACCATCACTTGGTAGTCTCAGACCCAATAAAATTTGACGTGACAACTTTATATGTAAAGAACCTCGGTTTGAACTGCTCAAGGAATTGTGCAAGCATCTGCTCATTAAAAAGCCTACTAAGAGACAGTAAATATTTTAGATATTATGTCACTTTCTACTTAGAACAGAGAGTGTAAAGGCATGTGAAGATCGCACTGTGTATTTTCCACCAGAGATTTGACTTAGTATAAGAATCCTGATTAGGAAGTCATGAGTCCAGCTTTCTTTTGAGTTTTATTTCACAATAATCAGGAACTTACTGTGACCATAACCACACACACATTATGAAAGTTGCATTATGAACCAGATCATTTCTTTGTGGAGGCGTGTGTATGTATGTGTGTGTGTGTGTGTAAAAAGAAGAAAAGCATAGACCCAAATATTCCTCAAGGTCTATAAACCTGTATTCAGTTACTTATTAAAAAAAAATTTTGTGAATATTTAGAAATTTAGCTTAAATTGCCATTGACTCAGAGAACACAGGTTTGGCAGTGAAACCGAAGATATTCTTCTTTGAAGGCTAGCAAATAAATGAACTGAAATAACAATAACAGAAAAGACTAAGCTGCCTATGTTTAGTGTTCTTATGTCTGAATATAAGTAATAAGCTAATACAGGTTCACATAGAGTCAGGGCTCTGCATACATGTGGTGTGGTGACATATGTGTGCACCTGTGCATAGCTGAAGGTTAAAAGTGCATACAAAATCTCATGACTTTGAAAGTCTAAACCTAAAATTAACCTTTTCCTTTCTCATACGCCTATCTGCAGTCTTTATTTTCTCCATTTCTCCCACGTTAGACACAATCAACTCTGATGTCTCATATTTACAAGCTTTTCTTCCAATGGTTTTAGACAAACTCAAGACACTGTTTCTTAAACAAAGGAAACAAAATTGCATTCTCTGCTAGTCCCCTCTGCCAAAATGCTGTAGTAACTATCAGATTTTCAAAACAATTATAGAAAGATTAGTTTATCATCTCTCTACTTTATTATTACTAATTTTATTGTTGACACTATTACAGATACCCATCATTTTATCCACTTTACTAACTCCACCCAGCGCCCCCTCCTCTGGCCTTCATCACATTGCTGTCTGTGTCCATAAACTATGCCTATATATTCTCTGGCTAATGTCTTTCAGTGTCTACCACCTTATTTCCCCCCTAAGATCTGTCAGTCTGTTCATGTATCCATTCCTCTGGTCCTATTTTGTCCAACAGTTTATTTTTTCATTAGATTCCACACATAACTGAGATTATATGATCTCTTCCTTATATCCATGAATTCTCTAACATCTATCAATTCAATGAAACCATTGGGATAAACGTCAAGAATTATCTCCCAGCTGCTAAATTTAAAGAGACTTTAAATTTAAATTGTCTTTATTTTCTTAGAGTCTACTTGATCTGTTAAAGCACCAGTTGATACTTTCACTATTCCCTCCATCTTCAAAGCTTTCACAATGCTGAGACACAACTTTCTAATTTTACTAACTTCTCAAATGTTCCTAGAATGTTCTTCTGTTTACTTCCTAAATCCTGTGATTAGAAAGCAGTGATCATTCATTTTGAAAGGGTTGTCTGAAAAAAGATTGATTATCTTCCTAAATATATTTCCTTTGCTATCTAATCCATTTCACATGTACATTAAATATTAACCTTCTTAATTAAGTAATTTAATGTTACCTACAAAAAAAAATATTGAGTTTCATCCATTCAAATTGTTATTTTCAGCTCCTTTTACACTAACCTCTCAACCACTTCACAAATCTCAATATGTCACTCTTATCAACGATGACCTAGGTGAATGGTTCATAATATTTGCTGAGTTGACTGTCACTTCTCAGCTCGAAATCTGTAGTTGCACATCATTGACAAATTTCAATGATATCTGCTCAGCTATAAATATAAATAATTTGCACCCTCTTGACTTATTCATTCTGTTACTTCCTATGCCACGGTCTCCTCCCTCCTACTCTAAATTATAGCCAGCTTCATCTTTTCATCTTTTAAGTTCCTACTTAGTTTCACCTCTTCTTAAACTTGTTTTGTTCTCTTCATATATATATATATATATATATATATATATATATATACACACACACACACACACACACACACACACACATATGTATTCCTATTCAAAAACTGTACCAGGCAGTTTACTTTTACTTAAATGCAGTTTTGATGTCTCATGCTTTTCATGTGTAGGTCTTTTATTTATTGTTGCACACTAAGGTTCTTAATAAAGGGGACAACACTAAATTATCCTTCTTCCATATATCTTACAAAATTTGAGACAAGGCCAATTACAATGCCTATTCAATAATATCTATTGCTTAATTGAGGCAATGACCATTTAAAAAGTAGCAAGAATTCATCAGATAATTCAGGCAATCAATAAAATTCTAATGATTAAACTCTATGGAGTCAATCTTAAATTCCTATAATCGCTGAGGTTATTACACATCTCAACTTGCAGCTAAATTTTATTCATCTTATGTGATTAAAATGATCACATTACTAAAATTTTGGGAAGTAAATGAAAGTTAAACAACACAAGATGATTCTTGATCTGACATACATAAACATGATTACTATTTTAATAACTGCATATGTGCTCCATTTAAAACAATTAATATATGTTTAATATAAAGTCAAGTTAATTTCAAGATTTTTTCCAAACTCTGGTCTAATAATGCTACTAACTGAATAATTAAAACCTTTACATTTTGTAAATCTTTAGACTTCTTTCAGTTTTCCTAGTTATTTGTTTGATGGCCTTTAATTTTTTGGTCCTCATTCAGTTTAGCAACTCATAATTCTGACTTAAAATTCTGACCTTGAAAATCTCAAGGTTACTTTAAAACTTGTCAGGGATTCTAGCTATCAATAATTTTCTCTATTTTTTAAAAACATGTAGGAAATCTTTAAGGATTATTTTGTTTCTATGGTTTTGCTGGTTTATGATGATATGATGATGATGATGATGATGATTTTACTGTTAGTTTATAAAATCTCTAGTACAACTTAAATGTAGAGAAGATACAGAAAACTCTATCATCAAGGGAACTGGAATTCATTAAACTTCCTGAAACCTAAGAACAGGTAGTACTTTTACCAGTATACATATATTCATATACAATTTAATGCCAAATTACTATTCCTTTAAATTCGAAGCTACTAGAGTAGGTCCAATGTTTGGTTATGTAAAGTGAACAACTATTGTAATGTGAAAAGTTTTAATTCTGAGACTTTCCCCTTTATTCCTAAACAAAGAAGCCCTGAAAGGTGCTTCATCTAGAAAGGATTATGTCAAATTCTAAAGGACCACTTCACAGTTGGCAAGTATCACTTCACAAGTAGTGGAAAGCACAGCTTTCCACTTTCACTTTCAGACTAGCCAAACCACAGTACAGTCAGGACCAAACAGGACAAGCCCATGGGGTTTTCTGAGGATTACTCACAATATGCTATGAATGAATGGCTAGACTAAGTTTAGGTGAACTGACTTGGAAAGAAAGGGAGTCTGATAATCCATCAGACCAGAGTTTTATATCATTAATTTTACAGCCATTATGCAGCCTATATATGTGTTTTGTAAAGGTCTAACCCAAAATTCAGCTATAATTTGTCATTCAGGAATTTAATATGTTTGTTAAGCACTGTGCAAGTTAAGATGATTGAAATAGGGAAATTAAATGTTCTGAGAGTCAGTGATAACATGAAATCAATTTGAACCACAAAATACTCATTGTGTCCTCTAAAACCCTCTAATTTTACCTTTCATTATGATTTCAATATAGTTAGTAGTCTGAGGTGACTTAAATTTCCTGCCCATAGTTTAATGAGTAAGATAAAATCAAAACAACATAGTAGGTAAGAAAATGGGTTTTGAACCACATACTTCATATGGATTTTAGCATCACCATTCAGAAGCTGTAACCCTAAATGAATTACTTTTCTGTGCTTTAATTTTTCACCTATATAATGGGTATCTAAACATTAACTACCTCATACTGCAATTGTTGAGATTAATCATTATTAAATGCAGGCTACATAAGACAATGCCTCGGACAGAGTAAGCACACACAAAAAACACTGATGAGATAATGTTGACTACCCTATATATTATATATCCTACATGTCTTCCTAGGGCTACTGATAGATTTCTTCACTGATAATTAGACACAATAATATAGACCCTTTTTCACTTTTCTCCTAGCAAATATGATTTTCTATGAAAATTATTTTTACACTATATAATATTAGACTTGATATATTATTGTCAATTTGTTAGAATAATAAGGAAAAATGAAGGTATACTGATTTTTACAAAGTTTCATTCTCTGCACTACATATAGAGTGAAACAGTCTGGTTGGACATACACAGTGAGGAAAAAGGAGACAAGTCGGAAAGCAGTGACCTAAATGTTCAGGACACCAAGTACTTGGTTTGGTTAACAGAAAATTAGTAGCAAGCATCAGCATCAGAAATGACACAACATAGTTTTGCTTTTAACATCAAGAACTTGTAATGTATAGTAGAACGACTGAATTTAAGATGTAAACAAGATGTTAAAGAAAAGTTTCAGAGGTGTGAAGTAATCTACTCATGTTACACAGAAAGAATGTAGTAATGATGGGGACCTGTGAAGTTAGAACTTTTTAGTTTCAGATAACAGCCAATAAGCTTAGTAATTAATGTAGGTAAAAGCTATTATTTCAGGAACTGAAGGAATGACCCACCTTGACTCCAGTTAATAAGCTTAATAATTAACATATGTAAAAAGGTATTCTTCTAGGAGCTGAAGGAATAACCCACCTTGGCTCCAGGGTAAGAATACCTCAGGCCAGAACACAAAGACCTCTGCTCAGGACAAAGAAAGAATGCTGCAGTTTTGATCTTATTAACATTTTCCTTAATCCCAAACCCTTTACCTACACCTTTTTCTCCTTATAAAAAGGGTCCATTTGCAATAGAATGTAAGATAGTCTGTTAGGGTTCAAACCTGCTGTATTCTTGGATCCTGACTATCTGAATAAAGTGCCCATAAAGATTCAATCCTTATCTCTGCTTGTTGGGTCTGGTAGATAGATGAGAGGCTGCACCAACACCAACTTTCCTGGTTTCAGTAACATTTTATGTATGATTTCCTAAATATTAATCTAATGTTTTTATCTCTACCTTACACGATAAGCTCAAAAAAGAACTGTCTACCAATAAATTTAAAACTTACAAATCTTCCCCATATCAAACTAAAGTTACAGCACATCAACTTGATCTTCTATTAACAGATGGCATGAGTGTCATGAAAAATAATATTTTCCTTGGCCTTTACACTTTCCTTCAAGCTATAGGAATTTTCTGTGTTGTGCTAAAGTGCTCATTATGGTAAAAACCAAACCAAAACAAAACAAAAAAGGGTAAAGAAAATGTTTAAGATGAAAAGATGATTATACCTATGGGAAAGACAGATAATTAAAAAGTCAAAATGGAATATATATATATATATATATATATATATATGCAATTATATATGAGATAATTCTTTAAAAATAAAAATGATTTCTGATGCAAAAGCCCATCAGGCATCCCATAAAAATTTCTAATCAATGCAGTTTTGAATAGTTATAAATAAAATGGAAAAATAATCCTAAAATGAATAACCTTATAAAATGACTAGAGAAGAAACACATAAAAGTAAGATGTATATTAACCTAGTGAAACTTAATGGAAACATTTATTTATAAATTACTACAATAGGTATTGTGTAGTAACTCTGTTCCATGAACTTTTCAAGGTGCTTAGGATCCATCCATAAACCAAACAGTGGACTCTGCCTTCCTGGAGTTTAGGTTGCAGTGCTCAGTAAGCAGAGGGGAAGAAAAGGGGTGAGAAGAAAGTAAATAGGTAAAACTTCATGGATATAATAAACATGTGTATTAAATTTTATGTTAGATACAATAGTACTTAATATGAAAAGTGAACCAGGAAATTAAAAACTGAAGGAAGGTTGTGAGGGGAATATTTTGAATAGAACGGTCAGCTTGTCATGCATTTGAGCAGATACTTGTTCATAAAGGTATTACTTAGAAAAGACTGTTTCTGGCCCAGTAACCAGCCAGGACAATGTCCTTGTGATGAGTATGCATTTGAGAATATATTTCAAGAACATTAGGAATTCCAGCCTGCCCAGAGTGGAGTAACTGATGCTCAGAGTAATATCAATCCCCAAAGTCAGATTATGTATGGTATTCAAGGATATTAGATACTATATAATAGCATCCTTGCAGTGTAAGAATATTGGCTTCTAATCTGAATAAATGGGGAGCCCTTGAGGGTACTTGGCAGAGGAGAACCAAGAATGGTTTAATTTGAAAATTAGCATTATGTCTTTGCTGAGAATAGATGGTAGAAGGGTAAGAGTGGCTAAAATTAGGCTAGAATTCATATAGGAAGTGGGGGAACTGTTGTTAAAAGACTAAGTGATGAAAAGACTGATGATGAAAATTTTAGCAAAAGCCACAGCTGGTTCCAGACTCAAGGACCTTTAAATTTGCACCCAAATTATCAGCAAAGCACAGGCTAAAGATACTACAGGGAATAAAACTTTTCTTATTTATGGGTTTCAACAGATTGTCAAAGAAGCAGAAAATGACCTAAATATGTTTAAGACCTTGAAAATCAGTGAGGAACAGCAAAGTAGGTCTTGTTCTAAATCTTCAAGAGATCAGCTCTTACTCTTATTTGGTGGAAATAAGAGATAGCAAATTTCAACTCCCTTTCATGTGTTTGGACATAAAATGAGAGTTGAACAAAGAGCCATCTAACCTATTTTAGAGTGGCATTTCTCTACACTAAACTGCTTGCTTTCTTCTTGGTGTGAAAAGTCCACTTTGTCATACCATAAAAAATAGTTCCTTTATTTATGGTATTTGAAAATATCATAGAGACTAATAAAAACAATGTGAGATGCTTATTTATTTAAATTATTTTCTAAATAATAAAACTATTTTTCAAATTCACATTTAAATGTGGACTAAATGGCCTGCTTTATATTTTGTATAAGGAAATTGTATACACACACACACACACACACACACACACACACATATGTATTACATGCATAAGAATAATAAAAATGTATGACAACAAATTCCAATTTAATAAACTATCCCTTCCTTCTCTTTTTCCCAAAAGTAGTAGTAATGCTACTTTGCTTAATTTTGTGATAAATATTGTTACTAGACCATACAACGATGTTGTTTGGAACTTCTAATGTTATTTAGAAAAAGATCAAAGAGCAGTAGAAAATAATTAAACTTTTAAAGAGTATTATCAAGTAGGGAGCTACTATGGTTCTAAATTCAGAAAACATAAAGACATGTTGAAGATTTTTTAGATATCTTAAAACACGTGGGGAGAAGGGTATCAGAAAAAATAAGCAGCCATGATCTATACATGAAATGAATACCATATGGTATTCTTCATTCACATACAATTTCTTTCACCACTTTGCTCCTGACTGCAAGTCTCTAATCATTTCCACCTACTCAGTTCCTTACTCTCAACTTGTACTGAGTTAGGATGAAGTCAAACGCCTCAAATGGATAAAAAATAAAAGGCTTTTGTACCGCCCACAAAGCAAGCTAAACTTTAGAATCCCTTTGTTCCTTTACATCAACCAGAATAAACATATAAAAGGAGACACTTATAAAAACAGATACAAAGAATATCAATAAAAGGCAAAGAAACTAAGTAGAACTCATGACATTGTATGAAAGAATTTTATTCATTACTAAAACTTCAAATTATTTTATAATATAAAAATGGTTGAATTTAGAATATGGAAAAAGTGCATAAGTTTTTCAATTACAGATGACACAATTAGATGTAAAAATAAATTTATACCATAGACATATGAAAAGATGTTCAACATCACTAGCCATCAGACATATGTATAGTAAAACCACATCACACCTGTCAGAATGGCCATCATTAACAAATCAATAAACAACAAGTGCTGGTGAAGATGTGGAGAAAAGGGAACCCTAGTGCACTATTGATGGGAATGGAGACTGGTACAGCCATTGTGGAAAACAATATGGAATTTTCTGAAAAAAAAAAAAAAAAAAGAAATGGAACTACTCATTGACCCAGTGATTCCACAGCTGGGAATATACCCTGAAAATCCTGAAAACCACTTCAAAAGAACTTATACATCCCTTGTTCATAGCAGCACTACTGATAATAGCCAAGTGCTGGAAACAGACTAAGTGCCAATCAGTGGATGAGTGGACCAAAAAACTGTGGTACATTTACGCCAAGGAATAATACACAGCAGAAAGAAAGAAAGCATGGATGGACCTGGAGAATGTTTTGCTAAATGAAATAAGCTAATCTGTGAAAGACAAATATGTGATCTCACTCACAAGAGGAACCTGAAGGACAAAATTAACTCTCAAGCAGAATAGGACCAGAGATATGGAAACATGAAACAGAATGACAGTTGCCAGAGGGAAGAGGGAAGGGAATAATGGTGGAAAAAGGAGGAAAAGACTGCCAAAGAACGTGTATCAATGATCGTTGGACATGGACAACGAAGTGGTGATGGACTGTGGGAGCTGGGGGCAGCCTAGGTGGAGGGCAAAGGGGCAAAAATTGGGACAACTGTAATAGAATAACAATTTAAAAAATGTAAATCCTATGCTATCACTTAACATGAAATTAGTTTTCTGTTTTAAAAATGTTGTATTTACATATTGAGGTGTTAAATTGGATAGCAAGACAAGATTCTTTCTTCAGTTGGAATGGTAATTTTTTAATGTTGTGAGGTAGTCATATTTTATTTTTCTTTTCTTATTTGAATATATCTACAATTAAGAAGGTCAACATTAACAAGATAGTCACACTATATTGTATTTGTGTCTTGTATCACAGATAACTTTTCTTAAGTTTCACACTTAAGTTTACAGGGCTTATCAATGGTTCTATCATAATGTCCTAGACTATCATTCAATCAAGGATGTGTTCTGTTATGTTGAACTTCCTAAACTTCCTAAAACGCTAGAATGCATTGCCGTTAATGGAACTCTATAAAAGGGATTATAATTTTAACTCTAAAAAATTCTTTCATATTTTGTACTTAACTCTTAAATTATACCACTATATAGTCACATAATAATTTATATTTACAATAATATTTTGGGATTTAGATGACTAAAATTACCTTGTAAATATAGTTTCTGAACTATAACAAATATACACAAGCATATGGATGTGCCTATACTTAAAACATGTAAATCAAGGTATCATGATACTCAATTTAATTAATATGAAACAGTTTTATTATTGAAAGGGACATTTATAATCCTTTGTGTGTAGTAATGTGCAAGACTATTCAAGGTAAGCTTAGTGAAATCTCTTATTTTTAGGATTGGATATATACTTTATTATTATAAGTGACATTATCAACTTTCCCTATCAAAATATCTTATAATATACGATTTCAAATTAATGTGGCAGCTTAAATGTGGAAAATTGAGAAGGCTGCACATTTATCCTACAATGTGGCTAAAATTCAAAACATTTTTGAAATCTTTTTTTATATTGCCCCCCAAAATATTTTATGAGACCCATGAGAAAATTTCCTTCAGTGTTTTAAACCCATCACTCACTTAAAAAACCAAAAAGAAAAAAGAAAAAAAAAAGAAAAATAACTAAATGGCCTTTCTTTTATTCATTTCCACCACCAGGTTTGACTCTGGATAATTGTTGACTACAATAAAAAGTAAAATTTACTTTTAAAAAATAAGAAGAATTTGTTGTATAACATTTATTTAAGGAATGGATCCCAGGTAATGAAGGTATGTTTTGGTACATTCATGGAAACATCAGACACACTGTTTTATAATCAAGTCTCAGAAATGAAGGAACTTAAACATGAGGAAAGGAAAGATACTCAGAGCTCTCTGGAGAGTAGGTATGGCAATATGAAAAGAAGACATAGGCAGTTTATTTGAGAGGTTTTACTTTTAAGAAATTGGCTTTATCCTACAGGATTTCCTTTATTAAAATAAATGGCAGACACTGTATAATTCACTGTATCTTAGTACAGAGCAGTATGACTATGGTTAAAACCTTGAACTCTTAAGTCAGACAGTAAAGTTTGAAGTCTGGCTCCAAAGCCAATTACCTGAGTGACATTGAGCATATTTCAGATAAGGAAGAAAATTGTTGAAATTAAATGAGATAATTTAAATAAAACAGGCTCTCTTGGTGTCAGAACATAGTTTGGACTAAGTAATTTAGTCCTGTTTTCTCTCTGCTTCTTAGTGTGCATGTATATTTGTGTGTAGCATGGTCAGTATATTAACTATATATACTAATAGTGCCAGTGGCCCACAAGAGTAGTTTATGTTGATTAACTATATCTGCTTTATTACAGATCAAGAAATGATTTATAGTGAATGCTACCTTCCTGATAGGGAAACATAATAATAATCCAATGGAGAAAGAGGCCTTGCATCTCTAAAAAGTGAAGTGATCACTATTACCCAGGACATAGATCTACTGTGGTTTAAGTTCTAATAAGAGTAACATTAAAATGTTACATTCTAGGTTGCAAACCACGTCTCCAGTCAGGTTGGTGGCTGGAGGCAGGTGAAAGGCAACCATACATTGATGTCTTTCTTCCCTCTCTGCCTCTCTCCCTTCCCCTCTTTCTAAAAATAATGAAACAAAATCTTTAAAAAAAAACAAAACAAACATATCCCTTAGTAATAATACAATCTTCTTATTGTCACATTCTAGAGCTTTTGGACCAGTAGATTTTGATAGTGGGGAAGTCTCTGGTCTAGTGAAGGATGGACATGGAGCCTACAGGAGATTTGGCTTGCTTTACTGCAGGTGTCAGGTTTACCACCACGCTGGTCAGGCAGCTGGAGTGTCGTTATCCCCACACATGGTTATTCCACTCCTATCACAGCTGCACTTAAGTTAAAACCGAAGAGAGTCTAGGTGTCCTTGCACCCATTCTCCTTTGCAGGCATCCGGGTGGCTTACTGGGGGTGTCGGCATTCCACACAGCAGAGTCTGCCCACCCTGTAAAGCAATAGCTTGCCTAGCTTACATCAGGGGCATCTTATATACACATAACAAAGGAGGCTCTATACACACTAGAACTAAGAGGCATTATACCCAAAGGCGACCCCTGTCTGCTCAGGGTTGCTATATTGGCTATTCCTGAAGCTCAGTGTTCCTGGGCTCCAGGAACAAGATTAGCTTCTAGGCTATATCCCTAGCTGACCCAGGGAGAAGGTCCGGCCATCCATAGACCGAGAACTCCCTTGGCCTGACGCTTGTGTCCAAAATACTGATATAATTGATACAGAAGTATGCAGTTGCAATATAATACTGTTTTAGATTGTAGATAGGCAAATCTATGAGAATGGTTGTTACTTAGGGCTATTGAAATTGTTCCTTAAAGCTGGATATTGCGTAACTCAATTATATTTTTCTATTTGAGATATAACTTTAGACAAACTCCTATCCAATATGTTTTTATTAAACTATGCTTAGACCATTTTAATAGTAATTATCTACCACAAGAAACTAGGTTCTGGAGCTGGGTATATTGATATCCAAATCTCATTTCCACTACTTCCTTGCTGAGACTTGGGCAGGACTATTATCTTCATTTGTAACTTGTGGACAAGCATAGAAGCTCATAATGATATTGTGGTTATTAAATGAGGTGGTTCACATAAAGTCTTTTGTATCATGTCTACACATATACACATTTAATAAATATTTCCATTTATCATTTTATTAGGCTGTTATTTTTACCTTTGGTTCATTTTGGTTTTAGTTTTCTAGACAAAGTTCTCCTGCTGTTCGGTTTTCTGTTGGTAGTTTTATTATGCCTTTATCTGAAATTTGGTCATTTTAGAAATTGTCCTTCTGGCATTACATGCTTCTTTAAACATATTATCATCCTTTGTCACCCTCTTCCCTAAATATATTTCTCTATTAATCATTCTGTTCAACACACCTTTAATTCTGTTTACCTGCATGGAAAGACTTGCCAAATATTCTAACCAAGGCTCATATTTCTTTATGAAAGTGTCTCTAAATGCAAAATCCTCAGAACAATTTTCAACATGTTGAACTCTTTATATTTAGAAGTTAACTATAGATTGCTTATACTGTCCTATAATATTTAACTGATATATATTTCATACCTTTTATTAAATTTAAGATAATTGGTAACACATATTATATTAAAAGCTTTTATATCTTTCTCAACACCTCTAATACAAAATTTAAAATTATAACAAATATTTTGAAGATAATTAATGCATTAAAAAAAACTCAATCCATATTTCCTCACCAAGATATAATATGGATTTATTATGCTTTGAGAAACAAATATACAAACAGAAACACTTCCAAAAACCAAGAAAAATATATTAAACATCAAATTGTAAGTCACTGAATTTTAGACAAGAAAAACAGCAATTCTTAAGAAAAGAGTAATGGATGAGATGCACTACAGTGCATCATTTTGCTGCAGTGAGATTTTCCAGGCTGTAAAAAGCAGCACTCAGAAAACTCCATAGTTTGAGAAGGTGGAATTAAAATTTTAGGGAGGCCAGGTTGAACAGCGTCCTCAAGAGAGAACACCAAAGAGGGGAAAGCTGCACAGAGATAAAAATAGGAAATTTGTGAAAGATCTTCCTTATGTTTTTAGCAAATACTGATTGGTCCATGGGTGAGAAAATATCCTGAGGCCAGGCAAGAACTATCCAAAAATATTAAAAATATTGGTTTGGTGCCCTAATAAGGCTGAAAACACTGCTTGTTCACTCTGGTCAATGTGGAAACCTCAAGATTCATGGGGCATTGGATAGTGAATATAGAACTGTCTTGCCTCAATATTGAGGAATAATCAGCTCTTGATTTAGCTCTGCTCTGATCTGACATAACAAAATTTAAAAGCAAAATTCACAATGATCAGATAATTTTTATATAACTTACCTGTATCCCATTAAAAAAGCTCAAAAATACTTATAGAAATACAAACATATTCATTTTCCAAGAAGTTGAAATTCACAATAATTGGCATTCAATAAAAAATTACAAGGCATGTAAAAAAACACCATTCAAAAAAGAGAAACATAAATCAATCAGAACCAAGTCAGAACTCTTAGATTTTAGAAGTAGTAAGCCATGGACATTTGAACAGTTATTAGAACTTATTCCACAAGTTCAAAATTTAAAAACAAAATGGAAGATATAAAAAGGATCAAAATAAAACTTCTAGAGATAAAAATTATAATATATGGCAAAAAACTAAATTGGAATCATGCAGATGAGATATAATAATGAAAAAAAATTCATAAGCTTGAAGGTATAGAAATAGAAATTACTTAAAGTAAAAAAATACAGAAAAGAAAAATTAAACAATATAAATTGTATCTGTGAACACTAGGATCACTTCAATTTGTCTAATATATGTGTAATGGGGTCACCAGTTGGAAGAGAAGAAGTATTTGAAAAAATAATAATTTAAAATTGTCCACATTTGATAGAAACTGTAAACTCATCAATATAAGATTAGTAAATCCCACCAATGAGAAACATAAAACAAACACCATTGAAGCACATTATAAACAAAGTGTTCAAAACTAGTAATAGAGACAATCTCCAAAGCAATCTTAGAAAAATGACACCTTACATAAAATGAAATAAAAAACACAACAGGTTTCTAATATTAAAACAGGAAAAGGGTGAAACATCTTCAAGTGCTGAAAAGGAACATGCCAACCTAGAATTATATACCCAGAAAAATATCTTTCAGAAACGAAGCAGGGCTATACATTTTTTCAGAGAGCCAACATTAGAATATTTATCACCAGCATAGTTAAATTATAAGAGGTGTTAGTGAAAATCTTCGGCAGAAAAAATGATACTGCATGGAAATATGGATTTACATAAAGAGTTAAAGGCACCATAATCAGTAACTACACTAGCAATTACACACGATTTTTGTAAATATTTAAATTTCTTGAAAGTATAATTAAATTTTAAACTAAAGTGATAATAATTTATTATTAGAGTTATATTATCTGTAGAAAGTAAACTGAAATCAATAACTTAAATTCTAGGAGGGAAGAAACCAAAGTTTACTAGCATAGGTTTTCTTACTACACATGAAATAGCAAATTATTTAAAGGTAGACTGATGTGCTACAAATATATAAATATATTCTTAAAACACTAAAATAATAAAACAAAGAGCTAGAATTGATTTATTCTCAAGGGAAATAAAATAGTTTCATAAAAATAAAATTAATTCAGAAGAAGAAAGAACAAAGAGACAAGGGACAGGGAGAGAAACATGAAATTGTTTCATGTTAATTTCATGAAAATTAGCAGAAAATGACCTAAGCTTAACTATGAATAAACATATTAAATAGCTTAAACAACCAATGAAAGACTAAATTTAAAGGCAAAACCAAACTATATGTTGTTGTTGTTGTTTTTAAAAGAAACACACTTTAAATACAGACATCTATAATTAAAAGAATGGGAAAAGATATAGCAGGTTAATACTAGAAAAAAATGCTGAGTGACCACATCAAATCAGACAAATTAGATTTAAAAATAAAGGTTATCAACAGATAAAGAAGTGTATTCCAAAGTAATAAAGGGGCCAATTAATCAAAAGGATATAATCATGTTTTTACATATAATAACAGTTTAATAAAAAAAATTGAAAGAACTTTAAGAAAAAGTATAAATTAGTAGGTAGAGATTTCAATACACATTGCTCAATAACTATAAAACAAGTATGGAGAATATCAGTAAAAATAGAAAAGATTTGGCCAACACAACACAAATCAACTTCCACTAATTTACATTATTAAAACCCTCCACTCAGTAAGAGCAGATACATACTCTTTTCAAGTACACACAGAACATTTATAAAGAAATTTCATGTTTTGGGGCATAAAATAAGTCTGAATAAATTTTAAAGGATTCATGTGAACAAATTCTGATTTGAAACTAACATGGAATTAAATTATCATCAAAACAGAAACACTTCTGAAAAAAAAAATCCCCAAATATTGGAAACCAAACAATACACTGAAATAACCTATGAGTCAAAGAGAAAATAAAGTTATAAATTAACTTTTTAACTGAAATTAGGTGAAAATACAACATAGAATTTGAATAGTGCTAATATAACAACACTTAGAAATAGTTTATAATGCTAAATACCTATATATTAAGAAAAAAAAGGCCCTGGCTGGTGGCACAGTGGATAAAGTGCCAGCCTGTGAACCCAAAGGTCGCTGGTTCCATTTCCAGCCAGGACACATAACCAGGTTGCCAACCAGGTCTCCAGCCAGGTCCTTAGCTGGAGGCAGGTGAAAGACAACCATACATTGATGTCTCTCTCCCTCTCTGCCTCTCTCCCTTCCCCTCTCTCTAGATTAAAAATAATCTGAGGAAAAATATTTAAGATCACACAAAAAATCTATAAAATAGAGAACAGAAAAAGAATGTAAAATATTTTTGAAATCAAAAGATATGTCCAAGAGCAATAAAAGGGGAACATTTTAACCATAAAGATAAGTAAAAAAGGTAGTCACAATTTACCTAATATCAGGAAAAATACATTACTGTAATCATATAGTATGAGGAAAAAAAAGCAGATATTGTCAAAATTTTTATTCTATAATTTTGACAACTTAAATAAATTGGGAATTTTTTTGAAAGAGAAAAGTGATAAAGTTCATTGAAAAAGGAACAAATAACCTAAATATTAAATAAATTAAATAAATTCTATTAAATAAATTAAATTTGAAAGAGAAGAATAAAATTGGAGAACTAGCACTAATAACTTTAAAGTGATTCCAGTTGGTGTGATAGTGGTTTAAGATAGACAAATAGTTAAAAGAATGGAATAAAGTCCAACAATAGGCTCACAGCTGATTCTCTATAAAGATGCAAAGAAAATTTAGTGGAGAAAATACAGTCATTTTAGCAAATGGTCCTGAAATAGTTAAACCACTATATAGTGCTCCAAAAAAGGGACAGAATGTTTCAACATGTATTTCACAAAAAAAGTTTATATAGATGGAAAATAAGCACATGAAAAGGTTCTCAACGTAATCAGCATTATGGAAATGTAAATCAAAACTACAAGATACCAATAATACACCAATAAAAATGGTAACATTTTTGAAAGACTTACCATACTAAGTGTTGGCAAGACTGTGAACAAACTGTAATTCTCTTAAACTGTTGGTGGGAATATAAAATGTTTCAAAAACTTTGGAAGATATTTTGACACTTTCTTAAAAGGTAAAATGTCACATGATGCAGCCAGCCCACTTTTTGACATTTATCCAAGAGAAATGATACATGTCCAAAAAAAAAAGAAAGAAAGAAAGGAAAAAAAAAAGCTTGTGAACAAATGTGTATTCAATACAAAGACTTTTGAAATTTGGATTCAATTTTAGTAGACATTGTGTGTGGGGGGTGAGGAGCAAGAATAAGGAGAATTAAATGAAATGTTAGAGGCTTACAAGACTTTATTACAAATGTGGGGTACTTATTTCATAAGCTGTACTTTCTGTAGGTCACATATGGTTAAGAATTGTTATTCTGTATATATTAATAAATTTGAAAAACAACATTTTGTTAATAACCTCTGCAAACATGGCATATTATTAAGTAATGCAATCAGATATGTTTTCTAAGATTCATGTAAAAGATTGAGTTAATCACTTCTTGTAAGTGTCTTCCTTATCTTCCCTCCTCTATCTTCCCAATAAAATTATCCTTTATTCATGATTAAAGAGTTTTCTGGAAAGAATTATAGTATCCTTTTACTATCTTAGAACCACAGCAATAATTAAACTTAGGAATCCAGAAATCCCCAAATCTTATTAAATATGAGAGTTTGTCAACCTAATAGCAATGTGCTTGCCAAATAGTTTACATTTGTCTCTGCTCCCCAGGTATTCCTGGTATCATACATCGAGATTACTCCTGCTTTATGAAGTAGACTAAGGATCACAAGTTCACTGAGGAAGGACATATTTTCATTTAACCTGGCCACCTGGCACATGTCCCATAAACCAGGCTACACTTTTAGTTTCATGGGGCAGAAAAGTTCTAATTTTTTAAAGTGACAGAGTCATAAAATGGAGCAAATGATCCTTACATGTAATCTCATGGAACATCACACTTCAAGGTTTCCAGTTAGCTATTTAGTAATAATTCTTTAGTTGCAAGTATCTACAATTGACCATAAGTTATCTTATATTTTCTCCTATTGATTTTACTACTCAAGAACCCTGTAAATAACTTTCATTATTTCTCATCATTTTATTAGTATAGAAGGCTGGTCCAAATCAAGATTTAATGAATAAAACAGTTAGAAATGTAATCTATCTTTTTCACAAAACATGATTTTTAGAGAACACTTCTTTTTTTTTTTTAATATTTTTATTGTATTATTTTTAGAGAGAGGAGAAGGGAGAGAGTTAGAGTGATATCATTGTATGGATGCCTTTCACCTGCCTCCAGCCACAGACCTGGCTGGAGACCTGGCTTTCAACCTGGTTATGTGCCCTGGCTGGGGAATCGAACCAGTGACCTTTGGGTTCGCAGGCCAAGAGAGGGAGAACACTTCTAAATTAAAAAAAAAACAAAACTGCAAACAGGCCCTGGCTGGTGGCACAATGGATAAGCTGCCAGCCTGGCACGTTAAGAACGAAAGTATGTGCAGTTGAATCGTGCACTCTTTGTAATTACCTCTTAAATATGTTATCTTACCTATAAAATCCTGCAATCTCTGCTATAAAAAGTATTATAGAAAGTAGTTTAGACCAACCTTCATATTATATAATGATTATTGGGGATGGAAGAGATTTAGTGACTTACTTGTGGTCATAGGCTGAGCAAATACTTTAGTTGGAATTGGATCCCTCATCACTCTTTAATTAATTAGCAAATTTTAGTGATAAGTGATATACTATAATAACTACGAAGGTTGTATAAAAAAAGACACAAAGTTAGTCATCCATATGGTTCAAGTCTGGCAGGGAAGACACCCAGCTGCCCATGATTCAGCTCAACTGATTCTAGGTACCCATAGTTCTTTCTGCAAATACTGTGCCATTAAAAATACATTACAACTGAAACACTTATAACGAAACATCTAGCAATAGAGGGTTGTACATTTAACTTATTTCAATTACAAAATTCACACTTGAAGTAAAAGAGAAAGAAAGCTGCCTGCTAATTTTTTTTTTTTTTTTTTTTTTTTTGCCAAGGATGACTACAATGTAGTTTATATTTGACCTACAGATTGCACAGTAACTAATCATGTGATGCTAAACCATTGGAAGTCGACGCTTAAAATTGACAGGTGGACATACATTTTTTTATTTACAAATATGCCTTTTTAACCTCCTTTGCAAAAAAGTACAATTTTTTAAAAGATTTTATTTTATTATTTTTAGAGAGAGGGGAAGGGAGAGAAGCAGAGAGGGAGAGAGATGTACAAAGTTGCCTTTCACCTGCCTCTAGCTAGGGACCTGGCTGGAGATCTGGTTTGCAACCTGGTTATGTTCCCTGGCTGGTATTCGAACCAGCAACCTTTGGATTCGCAGGCCAGAGCCTTATCCACTATGCCACCAGCCAGGGCCACAGTTTTGCTATTAACCAAACACCTGGTTATATTTTGCTTTCAACTGTATTAAGAAAAGAAGACATAAAAGAAGAATTGGTAAGGTTTCAATGAACACTTTAATACTTTAATTATCATGGTTCCTATTTTATAACTTACTATTAAATTGTTTTCAAGTGTATTTTTGAGAGGTTGTATCTATTTTTTCTAAACCCGGCTAGGTGCATATGAAAAAAACATTTTTCCTCTACACTTAACTTTATTTTCATTTGTTGGCCCCTCAGAGAGAAGGGGTGAAGACATATCAGAAAATATTGTTGAAAACAGTTATGGACTAGAATAAAATGACATTTATCACTTTGATAAATTTATTAAGGAAGATATAATTTTTGGTTATAGGCACATATAAAACCTCAGAGAGAAGTGCCTCTTTAGAATGATGACAAAAAGATAACAAAACCTACAGAAATGACCATTTAGAACAACCACAAAATAAGCTGATGGCAACCTCAAAATCTGTATTCTCTGACCTTATTGATTAAACAAAAGGGAGACTTCAGAGGATGAACCCCAAACTGAAGGACAGGCAGCATTATATGACATCAGGTGTCTCTCAGCTGAGCTACCAATGAAGCTAATCTTTACCCAAATGGCTTCACTCACCAGAAAGTCCACTCACTAAAATGCAATATAAAGTGATCCACTTTTATTCAACAAACTTGAGTGAATGAAAAAGCAAGAATGGCTGAGTGGCAGGAGGTAGGAACTATTGCTTATTTGTCCTCTGTACATATTTTTCCCTCTATGTCTCCCTAAGTCTCAACTTTCATTGTCAAACCCTGGCATGAGTACATGAACATAATTACACATATTTAACTTTATGTCACTAAGAGAATTCAGAAAATTTAAAAAATTAATTTCTAACATGAGGCTCTATGAAAATATTAGATATATGCACATACCATCTCAGATAGAAATGTTTAAAAAATTTAATTTTGGCTCAGGCTCTCAAATATATTTGCCCATTATAGCCAGACTGCTCCATGATCCCACTTTAAAGAGTGGGTAAGTTTACTGTATGGCACATATTATAATTTATCTCTTTTGTCATGGAATACCCTCAGAAATAAATCCTGAAACTTAATTTTTTAGTACCAACTTTAATACCAAATTTAGCTAACCATAGGCAACTTAATTAGTACTTTGGGCTGTCAGTGGGAATAAAGAGTAAAAAAAGGCAGAAGCAAGCCACAGTTTCTCTCTCTCAGGCCACATTCTGTACACAAAAGGAAATCAGATACAGAAGAGTTAATCTCTTTACACCTTAATGATCCCTGATGGTAGGTGAATTCCACCTTCTAACTCTGTGACCAAGAGAATGTCACCTCGCCTCTGTCACACTTCCTTAGCTTGTAAAGCAAGGATGATAGTAACTACCTCATAAGGTTGTACTGGTGACCATGTGTATAAATAGATACTAAGACTTGGAACCTTGTCTGTCACAGATTAGGTACTTTATTCATAATTAACATGCTCATAATTGATACTTTGCCTTTGATAAAAGCTGACAACACCTTCAGAATTCTTTACTAAGACCGAAGAACATTTAAAAACGGTTTAAAAGCATTGCTATTAATCTTTTGTTAAATAAACATGCTTCACCTTTGAAGGTTTAAGTGTTAATTATGCTGACAACCTTCTTAACTACAATGCCTTGTTTTTCTGTTGTACTAAAGAAAGGCAATATCATTCATATAAGCCTTATGGTGCTTTTTAGTATAAAATACTTACTAATGTTCATGGCTTACATAAACACAATTTATTATTAGACTGATCATAGGAAGCTTGAGTTGTATTTGTTAACTAAGGACATTGCTAGGTTACAGTCACCATTTGCCACTGGCAGAGAAGAATTTGTCCAAGTCTATATCTCCATTGGAACCATAGTAAATGGTACACTGAAGTCGATATCACTTTTCATCACATAATAGCTGCTTGCTTGTCCACACACAGGCACTTTGACATAGATATGCAGTACACTCTGTATCCATTCAAGGATTCCAGATAAAGTCTATGGAAATGGCTATAAATGTCAACATTACACAGCATCATAGTCCTATATTTGTGTCAGGAAGGCATATTACCACTTTAAAACTATAATTATTCATATTCTACCAAGTAACCATATGACACATCCATTTAGAAAGATGTTCCATTCACAAAGGTATTATATTAAAAAATGAATGCATATATGCCCTAGCCTGAATATATCAACATTGACTATGTATGTGAGAAAGAGTTTTTCATCACAGTAACTATTATAGAGAAACCATTAAATAAATTTTTAAATTTTATTATTTCATAGTTGTTGATAAATCATCCTGTTATGAAGCATGCACATCATGGGCTATTTTTATTTAAAAATTACATTCTGGTGTATTTTCTTGTCAGGTAGACATACCTTTATGGAGCAGGATAGTAATCTAATTCAAGTTACATTACCATCTTTAGACATATTTTTAGTTGTTAGAAAGAAATAGAAATTATCAATGTGTTGTATTTTTTCCTCCTCCAAGGCAAACTCAAGGTCAATGCCCCACTTTGAAAGAATCTTAAGTGGAGCGAAGAAATAATTTAAGGTATTGACCCAAATTTGTATAACCTGGATTAATTTTCTTAGTTTCTCTATCTGTATGTAAGTTTTGACCTCAAAGGTCTTTATGAAAATTTTCTGCTTCTAAAAAAATTTTAATTTTTTAAATAAATGAAATATGTTTATTCACACTTCCTTTATTCCTGTGCAATATATTTTCCAAGAACATTATATTTACTCCAGCTGGTACTGGTTTTCTCTCATTTAGCTGCCATCACAGCCTCTCTTAACTTGTTCATTCTAGGAGCAGCACACTTTTATTGACCTCACCATTACTCACTAGGCTTCACATAACCTTTAGCTTGACATTGTTGCTGTGTCTCAGTTTCTCTATATACAAAATGGGGATAATGATAGTTCTTACCCTAAAGCATTATTCTGTCAACTCTATATTCAAAATATATCTGGTGGCTCAGTGGATAAGGCACCTGCCTGTAAACCCAAAGATCACTGGTTCAATTCCCCAGTCAGGGCACATAACCAGGTTGTAAGCCAGGTCTGTAGCTGGAGGCAAGTGAAAGGCAACCATACATTGATTCCTCCCTCCTTTCCCCTGTCACTAAAATAAATAAATAAATAAAATCTCTCTCTCTCTCTCTCTCTCTCTCTCTCTCTATATATATATATATATATATATATATACCACACACATATATCTTGTATTTCATCTTTTCTCACCTTTTCACTACTGCCATCATTCTCCAGGACTCCATGATGCTGAATTACTAGAAACCTTTCTACTTGGTCTCCATAATTTCACTCTTTCTCACGTACATAGCAGCTCAAGTGCACAGAAGTTGGATGATGTGCTGCCTCTGGGCAAAGGCTCCAGTGGCTCTCATTTCATTTAGAATAAAATCAGAAGTCTCACAATAAGTCTCAATCTGATCTGTCCTGCCTCACTTATCTTACATATATCTCCCTCCTTTCTTCCTACTTTTGTACGTGGTAAACTAGCCCATTTAATACTCATGATATAGACCAACAATGCCTCCAACTCAGAGCCTCTGCTCTTCTGCAAATGTTCTGCATGCTCTTTTATCAGCGAGGTTTGCTTCTTGGATTCCTTCATGATCATCTGAATGTCACCTTCTCAGTGAGACCTTCCTTAATAATGTTAAAATTATATTGCAAATCCCTAGAACTTCTCACTCTCCCTTTATGCTTTATTTTGCGTCACATAAATTATCTTACTTATTTATTTTGTTGAATTATTTGTCCCCCCTTGGGGTGTAAACATTATAAAGACAGTGTTTTGGTCCATGTCATTCAATGCTGCATTCCAATTGCAGAGGCAATTGCCGAGCACATATGTTCTTTCAATATTTATTGAGTTAATTTTAAAAGTATGAAAAGAATAAATGAATGTAGTCCAGGAAGCCTTCTCTGAGGAATAACATTTGTTCTGAGCTCCAGCTTTGCAGTAAACAATCATTAGATCATTTGGAGGTAAAGAATACAAGTATACTAAGTACAAGAAGACCTAAAAGTTGTCAGCCTTCAAACAGAGAGAGACATGAAATAATTTATATATATATATATATATTTTAAATAATAGGGTTTTAAAATTTTTAAAAAGATTTTATTTATTATTTTTAGAGGAAGGGGAAGGGATAGAGGCAGAAAGAGAGAGAGAAATCTGTGTATGGTTGGTTGCCTTTCACCTGCCTCCAGCTACAGACCTGGTTGGAGACCTGGCTTGCAACCAGTTTATGTGCGCCCTGGCTGGGAATTAAACCGGTGACCTTTGGGTTCACAGGCTGGCACCTTATCCACTGAGCCACCAGCCAGGGCCAAATAATTTATATTTTTAAATGATCTAACATTTATGGGGGGGCTATGCATAAAATGGAATTTATTTGTTAAAATTGTGTGTTTATTCTTACGTTTTAAAACTTTGGTCACTCTCAAAGTACTATCCATTTGATGCAACACACCTATTGAGACATTTTTCCCACTGGTCAAAATAGTTTTTGAACTTGTTGATTTTGATGCCTTTTAGTGCTTCTGACATTTGTTTGCTTGTTTGTTTGTTTCATTTCTTATATATCAGCAAAACATTTCATTTTGAGGACTTATTCATCAAGGAAAATGAAAAAAAAAAGTTGCTCAGAGCAAAATTGGGTGAATATGGAGAGTGGGATATGGAAGTAATTTGGTTTTTGGTCAAAAACTTCTGAACATTCAGCATGGTGTGGGCAGATGCAGTTGTAAATCACCTATCATGAAATGGGCCAACACGTTGAGTCTTCAAAAATATTCACTGAAGTTGAATGCAGCCTTTCACAACAATGCCATCTGGTACAGTGATGTAGATGAGTTTCTAGCATGGGAAGCGTTTTCTTTACGGGACTCACCCTCCAGAGAATAATTCCATTTTGGGAAGTACCCTCTCGTATGGTATCAAAAACATGAAGACTGGTGTTTGGAATAAAGTGAGTAGAAAAGAGGTAAAAAACAAATTCTGAGGAGGAAGTGAAGAGTTCATTTCCAGCCTTCTTGGCTATGGTAAATAATTTCATTTTACTTTAGGTGTAAAGGAAGTGTTGCTGAAGAGGGCTAACATAAGATAGGCCTAAGGAAGTAATATAATGTAGCTTTGTTTTAAAGATCATTGCACTGACAAGGAATAGGAAGGTATTCTTCTTTTTCACTTGAAGAAAGTACTTGTAATTGGGGGAATAATTTTATCAAGACTTTTATTTATTTTTCATTTTATTTTATTTTTTATTTTTTAATTAATTTTTTTTAATTTTATCGTTGTTGTATTACATCCATCCCCTTTTTGCTCCCCTCTGTCCTTCTCCCCACCCACCCATTCCCCCCAAAGTCAATCCCACCTGTTGTCCATGCCCATGGTTCCCCCATACTAGGTTCTTGTCTAAGCTGCTCCCCTTTCTTGCCTCTGCCTCCCCCCTCCCCCCAACCCCTTTCCCCCTGACCACTGAAGGCCTATTCCTTGTATTCATATATTTGGTTCTGTTTTGCTTGTTGTTAGTTTTGCTCATTATTGTCCCTTAATGAGTGAGATCATATGATATTTGTCCTTCACTGACTGGTTTATTTCACTAAGCTTAATACTCTCCAGTTCCATCCATGTTGTTGCAAAGGGTACAAGTTCCTTCTTTCTTTCTGCTATATAGAATTCCATTGTGTAAATGTACCAAAGTTTTTTGATCCAATCATCCACTGATGGGCACTTAGGCTGTTTCCAGCACTTGGCTATTGTAAATAGTGCCGCTATGAACATAGGTGTGCATAGGTTCTTATGAAT